>NJDC01014152.1:5494-20167 GCA_002245475.1 Calephelis virginiensis | reverse complement strand
TAACATGAATAAAAAACCTTTGTTCGTCCCCACAAGTATTTAGCGGTTACGTAAGTGATCAATATACGAAGGCTGAACTCAAGATTGGGTCGTTACTTCGTTCTTGGGTTCGTTAAGCGATTAGAACAACTCCAGTTATCGTGATTCTTCGGATACAGGTAAATCTCACATCGATAAAATAACAACCTTAATGCTTAATCATTACGCGTAAGATATTACGCGCAACGCATTACGCGCTTTTTTACGCCCCTATATTTATTCTCTGTATTCATTCATGTGAGATTAACACGAATAAAAAAACCTTTGTTCGTCCCCACAAGTATTTAGCGGTTACGTAAGTGATAAATATACGAAGGCTGAACTCAAGATTGGGTCGTTACTTCGTTCTTGGGTTCGTTAAGCGATTAGAACAACTCCAGTTATCGTGATTCTTCGGATACAGGTAAATCTCACATCGATAAAATAACAACCGTAATGCTTAATCATTACGCGTAAGATATTACGCGCAACGCATTACGCGCTTTTTTACGCCGCTATATTTATTCTCTGTGTTCATTCACGTGAGATTAACATAAATAAAAAACCTTTGTTCGTCCCCACAAGTTGTTAGCGGTTACGTAAGTGATCAATATACGAAGGCTGAACTCAAGATTGGGTCGTTACTTCGTTCTTGGGTTCGTTAAGCGATTAGAACAACTCCAGTTATCGTGATTCTTCGGATACAGGTAAATCTCACATCGATAAAATAACAATAAGTTTTATTTATACGCAAACACACTTAATGGAAAATAATGGGAATAATTTCTATCAGTTATTTCGTAAACGTCACTTGGGTTAAGCCCGCGTGTTAAAGCTATAAAAAAAAAGCTTTTTAGTATGAAAACGGAGGCCTATGTCCAGCAGTGGACGTCCTCCGGCTGATGATGATCTTTGCCGTCGAGATTTGACGACCCAGTCTTCTTTAGTAGCAACCTAGTAGACCTGCCATTGCAGTCAGTCAAACTAGGCGGTAGAGTATTATGCAGTGGCTCATCAAGATTTCTACCATTGCCTTATATATTCCTGTCGGTTCCTTCACTTAGTGCACCTGGGTTAATTCACCTAGGTGAATTAAATACACTTTAAGTAAATTTTAAATACATGAGGCATTAAAATTATCGCTTCATACATTTAATTCACCTAGATGAATTAAATACACTTATGTATGGTATGGTATGGTATGGTAGCCGTAGGAATTACTCAAGTGGCATATGATCGTGGTCGGAGCACGCACTAAAATCGTCATTATGGTCATAGGCGAAGGTTACCTCTTACCACCAGGAAAGCCGCCTACTTGTTACCTATCTTATAAATTATCACGACCGTAACCCGAAAGATCTACCTCTACAAAGGTACAACCACGTCACCAAAGACTAGTCGAGAACACTAAGTTCCTAAATGTGAGGTAGCGAAACAACTGAGCACATATCCAATCCCGGGCAAAGTTTTTTTTTTCAGAAAATTGAAAAAATACATTTTTCTTGTTGCCCAACTAGGGAATCGGATTAAGAACTTCATCCAACATCGAAGTCTAACACCTGATAGCTAGATCACAGAGGCGATTTGTCTTAAAATAAAAAATAAAAAATTTACCAAAGTGAAAAACATGTTTGTTCATTCGGGTTTCACTAGTGTATTTGGACCGATTACGAAATTTGGTAAATATATTTAAGACAAGCAAAACCCGAATTTGCCATACGTAGTAGGTACAATTATATAATTTGCCATACATACTCGTTGTAGGTACCATAGATTTATAAATCTATGGTAGGTACAAATATATATTTGTACTTGTATTTATTTTAATTATATAATAATTTAAATCGCCTTTGTGGTCTAGCGGTCCGGGTGTTGGACTTGACTGCATGAGGTCCCGGGTTCGAATCCCGGGTCGGCCAACAAAAAGAAAATTGGGTTTTTACAATTTTCTAGTTAAAAAAAAATGTTGGTCGGGATTGGAAATGTGCCCGGTGGGCGATAGGCTTGCCACCTATCACATTGTGGGACTTAGTGTCTTCGGCTAGTCGTGGGTGCCCTGGTTGTGCCTCTGCCTACCTCTTCCGATATGGGCGAGAAGATACTACTTTTTTATAATAATTTGCCATACGTAGTATGTAGGTACAATTATATAACTAGCGAAATTTCGTGGGTGGACGTATATTGATTGGCAAGTGGGGGGGAAAGGTCGAAGCCACCCCCGCTCGCAAATACACCACATGAACAAAATGAACAAAAGTTTTCTTGCAAATTGATAGTGGTCTGTAAATTGGCTTGGTAATGAAAATGTTCACGTGAATACTACGCTAATGATGGAGACATAATCTTACAAAGTTTTCTTAGTTGATTATCTGTATTGTTCGAAATATTTTATACATTTGGAATGAAATGAAAATAATTTCATTTGAATAAAATTATCTGAATCTTAAAGATATTTTCAGTCCTGCAGAGTAGGGTAACCATTACACTTGCAATAACACTAGAAATACCACGGCGTTGCACCTGTAACATTTATGGTGTCACATTTACGGTTGTTACTATCAGAAGAGCAATGTACTTTTTCGCTATTCGCTAAAAAAAGTGTAATTCGAACATTTTTTGTCGGATGTTAATATTTTTTAAATGGAATCAACCGCAAACGTTCTTTAAAAAAAAACAGTTTTTTTTTCATTCAGTAAAAAGTTCTACGGCAACGAGATGTAAAGGGACAGTCAAATGACGTGACGTGACAACGTCTTGTAATTCGATGGAGCCTAGCACGCACCAAAAAACATGGCTCATGCGGCGTTACCTCGCTCTGAGGCGTTCCATTTAAGGCTTGAAGTGCAAGCGAGAGCGCGGAATGAGCGACAAAGAGGCACAATATGCCTCGTTCTTATGAAGTTATCACGTTAAACTATCGTGAGTAAACCAACTTTACAGACAACCCCTTTTTTATTGAATCAAGCGTTACTGTGCGGATATCCATTTAAACAGATGTATCTATAATCTATATATATATGATATGTATATGTATGATATATATATAATCTTTTGATTTGCTATTTTTTAGATGAGGAAAAAAATAAAGGCTTGTTTTACACTCGCTCCCACTCGCGGCTTTGCTTGTATGATAAATTGTATTGTTCTTATTAATTGCACCCCATATATTATTCTGATCTGATGTATAAATTCCTGTAAAGTTTCATATAAATCCGTATATTTTTTGTGATAGAGTAACAAACATCCATCCATTCTCACAAACTTTGGCATTTATAATGTGAGCATGATCCATAATGTGTTAATTCCTTGATAATAACTAATGTAAATCCTATTAAGATGGCGTTTACATCTGAACGTTTGGTATTTAATTCAATAAATCGTTGTCGATACTAATTGAATCCATTCTTCCGGTAACTTTGACCAGTTGAAACGGTTTATTTCAGTAATGGGGGCACACGTCTTTTTTGATAGTAACAGATGACCGTGACCGAAAGACATCATATATGTTATAGTTGCGTTGCTATCCTATGGCCGGGATGTTAGGCCTATTATTCAAATCTAGCGGCTACCTTACCCCTCCGGACCGGAACATAACAATCATTGTGGCGACAGGAATAGGTAAGGCGGTGGATCCCTATCCATCCTGTCCGAGGAAATTACTGCACAGCATTTTATCACCGGTGATATTCATATTACTATCACAGTATTAATGCAATTTTAAAATCGCTTACCTATACCTTTTTTTACAATTGAATCTATACTTGCTATCGTCGGCACTTGGTAGAATTCCATTTCATACACACTTTTTTGTAGGAAACACTAAAAGACTGTTTAACCAAATAAGTATTTAACGTTAAGCTATAGCAGTCTTTTTATCTTTAGTTTCAAAGCCCTCTGCCCTGATGATGCTGTAAACAGTGAAACCGGTTGGCTGAAGAATAACAAAAAGTATTAAATAAAGTATGTAGTGGATAAGTATAAGTGCTTACTACAAAAAAGTGTGTCTTATTTTTACAATTTTACATTTTAGATTACGAGTTTAAATATTAAAGTGTCGTTATTGTCGTGTGAATTATGCTTAATATTTTTATATTAAACGTCCTCTTTTTATTTTGCATAAATAATATGTAGAAAACATTTTTTATCCCATATTGAACTCATCTTAGAATTAAAAACAAATTCTATAAAAACTGTTATGTAGTAACTTTGCGTATCTACATATTACTTAATTTTTTTCTGAAATATTTTCAGCAGCACACATAGCATTTTATATTTATAACAAATATGTAGTACGGAGTACTCGATACGCTACCTGTAGACATCTGTTTAGATCGTCATTTGAAGAACAAAAGGCTTGTACTTGGCAATTCGTGTCAATATATTGAAGATCCTGAACTACATTGCAAAGATCTCGATTGCATCCTGAACGTGAACTGCCTTTTGTTCCATATAAACGCAATCTGAAACGTAGCATGTGTTATTGACAGCGACCGTTTTGAAGCCAAATTACTAGCTTGAGTCCAGGGCACTGTATAATGTTGCCTTGTTCTGTGTCACTTTCGTTTCACATTTCTGAGGGTAGGAGTTTTTTTTTTAATTTATTTATGTAAGAGACTACACTCCAGTCTCAGGTTGGAATCTCATTATCAAATTGTATCTCTAGCGAAGTGTATTACAATTACGAAATCCATTTGCTTTTTTGCATAGCTATTACAAAACAAAATTGTGAACAAACTAGCACTAGTTGTCTACAATGGAATTTAACAAGAGTCGCTGCAGTTTAGTAATTATTTATTTTAAAGGCGTTCTTTGTATTTGTTAGTTCAACTAATTACAAAGTGTTGTTCGTTATAGCTGATTTCGGAAAAGGAGGATTTTACGTTCGACTACTATATTTTTATATGTGTGTTTACTGATTTCTGTGTCATTTCGGAATCGATTTCAAAGTTATATTTTTACTAGCTGTTACCTGCGGCTTTGCTTTCGTTTTCACAGGTATCTCGTTGTGCGATCGGAATTGAAAGTAGTTCTATCTGTGTACTAATGTAATGTGAAAAAGTTTTCCCAACATTTTCCCGTGTTAGTCCAGGCTTCTTTGCAGAGTAGACCATCAGCCTTCCTTCCAGGAAGCTTGTAAAAGGCGAGCATAGGCTTACATCACCAACACCGTAACATCTGAGTAGGTGGTAGAGTTTCCTGTCTCCATACTATCAGTGCTTGCCGTTGACGTGTGCCGGTTCGGAGGAGAAGGTAGCCGGTAAATTTACTTTTACTCGAGGCCTAATATCCCGGCCTCAGGTTGGCCACGCACCATTACCACCTTTAGTGTCTCTAGGCGGCGTGAATTTCTTACTATCAGGAAATCCGTCGGCTTGTTTGCCTTCCAATATCATAAAAATAAATAAATAAATAAAAATAAATTTAAAAAACTTTAATGATAGAGAAAAGAAAAATATGTGACCGGAAAAAAGATAGATAGCCAGAAGAATACCAAAGTATCATAAAAGGTTTCCTTTTTCGCTTTTTAAAATTTTGTCATGAAATACAGGTTTTATCTCCCATAATAAAGTTGAATTTATTATGCTATTGGGAAGAGTAATCCTCGGTTTTAATCTATAAAGCATTAAATGAAAAGTAGTTCGTCGTGAGTCACTCGGTACTCGTAAAACCTAGAGGGCTTTTATTGCATTTACTTGAATGAGCTATCTAATGTGTCTCGGGTTTCTGTGAATATTTGATGGGCATCAGAATTGCTCTACCTCTGTGAATTCACGTCCTGCGAATGAGGTTTTTATAGCAGAAAATTCATATCTACAATGAAATGACAAGTATCTATGTTATTTTTAAACGGTGCTATGGAGAATATTTCTCGAGCTTGCGGCAAATTTGTTGCCCTTTGTTTCCCCCTTTCGATGTTAATACTTATATACTCTATGTATATGTACTGAACCTTCACCAAGAGTTGCTATAGATTACGTTAGTTAATTTAAATATCGAAATCTATAGCGCCTTTGGCTTGAAGATATATTACTCTATTGAAGACTAGAGGAATGTTTTCAAGCTTTCATACAAATAAATCACGTACACCGACCGCTGCCCGTCCACGTAACAATCTTCGCCGACGACACTGCACTATATACGTTACTCGAATTAAGAGGTATAAGCAAGAGATATACGCATCTGACGGGCAATAACGATCCTGGGCGACTGGTCCAGCAAGTGATGTATAGAAGTAAACCCGAATAAAAGCGCAGCTGTGCTCTTTAGCCGAGGCGTTAGGCCAAACGGACGGACGAGACCCGGCCGTCACCTAGATGTCATCAAAATGTTCGACAGAGTAATCCCCTGAGAAAAGTCGAAAAACTTACTTTACTTTCGACAGTAATGTGTCGTTCGGACCGCACATATCACTTGTCACAAATAAAGCTGAGTTCATGCTTAGCCTCCTCAATTATCATATTAATAAAAATAGTAAAATGTCTCTTCAAACAAAGTGATCCTCTACAAGACACGTATTAGGTCAATCTTAGCTTACACGAGTGTAGCCTTCGGACATACATTCCCGTCCCACCTTAAAAAGATACAAGTAGTCCAGAACAGATTCATGCGTACTGCCACCGGCAGCCCGTTGTACGTACGTAACGGGGATCTACATCACGACCTAGATTTACCCACAATAGCGCAGAATTTAAAGAGCTATCGGAACGTTACTTTGAAATAACGACTGCCCACTCGAGCCCGGTGTTAGCACCCGCGTGTGACTATACACCGGCCACGAACGTGCCCACCAAACTAAGAAGACCCCACCACGTGTTATCGGATCCTCCTGACCCAATAACCGCAGCAAACGCAATACTCCCAGCCCAAACACAAACTCACAAGACACTACACTAAATCGTCGTCGCCGGTCCCGACGAGGAAGAACTCTTTTCCACCCGGCGTCTGACGCCGAGCGACGAGCCGCAACCCCTCCAATCGATCCATACAGTAACCAGAACGTAGCACCAAATAAAATTAGTGTCTCCCGGGAGGCAGCCCTTGTTGCTGGATTTGTAGGGAACAGTCCAATCCATCTAAATAATGATGTCTGGGGCTTAGCGCTTTGCTCGGCCCACAAAGTCCTTTAAGTTAAAAAAACCGCGAGGTTAGCAAGGTTAATGCCATTTAAAAAAACGCTACCGAGTATAATAGTGCCGTAAACTCATGACTTTGCTATACTTTACACATGTAAACTTTTAATAGTGTAGTTTAAGTAACTTCCAACCAAATAAGTACTGAACGTTAAATTAAAACAAACATTTTATTTTTAGTTATAAAGCCCTGATGACGATGTAAAAAGTGAAACCGATTGGATATAGAGTAACAAAATATTATTAAATAAAGTGTATAGTGGATAGTTACAAGCGTTTACCTCAAAAAAGTGTCTATACAATGGGATTCCACCAAGTGCCGACGATAGCAAGTATAGATTCTAAATTAATTATTTTTGATTTTAGACATCATTTTACTGGTGCGTTTCTATAAGGAAATAAGAATCACCAGGTCACGTTGGCAAATCTACAAATAATCCTACCCTTCATTGAACACAACAGTAAGCACTGGTGGAAAACCGGAAAAGCAGTGGTATCATACATTGCGAGAAAACACCCTACATAGTAAAAAGTTTTTACTTTTTTTTAAGATCTTGAAATGATTTAGGAGATTTTGTAATTTACATTGTTTCAATAAATAGATTAGTCTTAATATGTAGCAGAAAGTAGCTATAATCTTCAGTTTCCAGCATCAAATAAAAGGCACCTTTGAATCGCATGGCACTTGAAAAATCTTGACAGCTTTTAGTGCATTCACTCGAATGACCCCTTTAATGTCACGAATTCCTGTGAAAGTTTGATGTGTACTGAATTGCTTTTCTCCTGTGAATTCACATTCTGCAAATTACGCTTGTATGATAGAGAATGCGGACTGCACTGTAGTGTCACGTATCAACACATTGTCAAACTGTAATATTATATGAGTCGTAGTTGCTGCTTTTCAACTCTTTTCCAAAAAAAGACGTTTTTATTAAGAGTTGGTGCTTTCTTTGCAATTTGACTACATTATAACCCGTTTCATACTGTTATAATCTTTGCGTTTTTTTTAATAATTTCTAGTTGGCAACGCACAGAATTTCTTGTACGATTGAAGGTGCCTTTTTTAACACCAATAAATTAGTTTGCTTCCTAAATTCTTATTCTATAAAATTTAAAAGTAGTATAAATCAGAAACCGGATTTAACTTTCCTTGCATCCAAAATCCTAATATTATAAATGCGAAAGTTTGTAAGGATGTGTGAATGTTTGTTACTCTTTCACGCTCGAATGGCTGAACGGATTTGTCTCAAATTTGGAACACAGATAGATTGTAATCTGGATTAACATATCGGCTACTTTTAATCACGATCGCATAACGGATTTCTGCGAAAACGCGGGCGAAGCCGCAGGTTACAGCTAATCTTATCTATTTAAGATAATAAATAAATCATCCAGGACAAATTACTTAAGCTACTCTAGGCAAGCAATTTATATGTTTGTGTTACGGGTGTTAGTAGTAGGTAGTATTGGTTAATACTATATACCAACTAAATACATAGAAATACATAAATACACCAGATTAAATATCATAAATATGAAAGCACGCAACAATTGGTCCTACATCAAAAGCACCAGTTTTTAAATAAAAAGAATCATCGAAATTGGTTTATCTAATAGAAAATGCTTAATTGATAAACAAGAAGAATAGACAAAATGGAGAACCTCATTTTTACAGTTGGTTAGAAGGTACATGACGTCTGACGAAATAAGAAATACCCCCGAGTTGAATGTATATCACAAAACGATCTTCAGGAAGACTGACCACGACTGACGTCCAAGTCACTGTTCCGTGACATCAACATAGTGTTTACTTTGACACTCCATTTATATATATAAACATAAATGGATATATTTATATATATATATATAGAGAGAGAGAGAGTAAAGCAAACAAACAGGCCAACTTGTGACTTTTTAAATATACTTGGAAAAATTGGGTTTTATGTTTGACTCTTATGTTTTTGTATGCATATTACGCGGTTCTTCAATCTTTTGTGAAATTAATACAAAAAAATACTGTTTTATTTGAAGAGATTACTTTAAATGTGGTCACGTTGCTACAAAGTGTAAGTAAGTGTACGTAAGTGTAGCCCAAGGAAATCCAAAGAAATTCTGAATATTTATTATAAATATCTTATACCTTTAAATGAGCAATTCTTATATATATATATAATTGGAATCTTGGAATCTGCTCCAACGATTTTCATGAAATTTAGTATGTAGAGGGTTTCGGGGGCGATAAATCGACCTAGCTAGAAAACATTTTTAGAAAATGTCATTTTATTCGTGTATAAACTGAAAAATATTACTCTTACTGACATCTATTGGCGAATAATAATACAATTTTTTGTGAGCAATAAAGTTGTTCCAGCAGATGGCGTTGTTAAGTAACACGAAGTCAATGAGTGTTTGCTAATGAATTTTATATTATGGGTCATACTTAAATATAATTTCCAAAAAACACATCGGTCATCCAGGTTTAGTAGCATAATAATAGAATTTATTTTTCGGAGGAGGTTGAAATAAGTTTTTAACAGCGTGGCTGAATTTGAAATATACACTAGATGGCAGAGTGCACCATCTCTACCACCACTCATTTACCAATTTTTAATATTCTAGTTATTTCTCAGAATACGTTTTAATTTTGGACGTAGTTTATGGATAAAGGAACATAAAACTCACTTCTTTATACAAGGACATTGTTTAAGCAGCAGACTTATATAATGCCCTACGCTTGTGTCCGCTCCAAGTATCGAAACCTGGACGCCAGGTCTAGGTGGTGGGATTGAGACTGGCTTCTTAACTGGAACTGGTAACTTCGGTTGTGTCACCACCACCTCCTTGCAAGGCTTGTCACATTTGAGACGGAAAAATGGTGCTGCCATTAAAATAAACACATTTTACCCCTTTATCTTAGTTTAGTCATTTTATGCTAGTTTTTTTATGATATTAGAAAACAAACGAGCAAAACGGATTTCGTGACAAATTCACGCTGCCTAGAGACACCATAGGTGGTAATGGTGCGTTGCCAACCTGAGGCCTAATGTTAGCCGTCTAGCAAAAGTAAGTTTACCGGCTACCTTATCTTCCAAACCGGAACACGTCAACGGCAAGCACTGACGTTATGGCGGCAGGAATAGGTGACGCGGTAGTACCAATCTGGGCAAGTCGCTGCGATATTCTACCACCTAGTTAGTTGTCACGGTGTTAGTGACGGTAAGCCTGTACTCGCTTTTTACGATCTGCCTGGCAGGAAATCAGATTGTCTAATATTCAAAATAACTCAGACCAACACGGGGGAAAAATTCCTCCATGTTCTGGACTGGCGATGAACGATATTTTTAAACTGCTATACTATCAAGTAATTAACGATTAGATCGGTCGGATATTATCCGAGGGTGGTGTCAAGAGTCTTCGAAGCGGGCCTGTTTGTATGAAAAGGGCAGTGAATATGAAGGAAGCCGGACAGGTTTGTCAAGATCGTGAGTTTTAGCACTCGACACTCTCTGCCACCCTCGTAAGGGACTAGACGTGAAGATATGTACTATGTAAGTACTCGTATCAAATTAAATTATAATATTATTGTGAAACATGTCAATCTGATTAAGTTATTACACATAGAATTTAGTTGCATCATTAATACGTTCATATTAAAATTAAACAAAATATTATGAAATCTACACATACATATCTTCACGCCAAGTTCCTTTACGGGGTAGGCAGAGAGTATCGAGTGCCAGACCTCACGATCCTGACAAACCTGTCTTGCTTCCGATTTGCTTGCTTTCAGGAAATCCGTATTATGAAATCTAACGATTGAAAAAACCGTATCGCAATCCGTACCATACTTTTAAGGGTCTAAGCATACATAGGGACAGACAGCGGAAAATTACTTTGTTTTATACTATGCAGATATAAAGTTAGATTATAAACTTAGGTAAATGTATTACTAGACTTTTGAAACATGGTAGATTTAATTTTCAAATATATCTAGGGAGCACAAGTCTAGACTAATCTGAACTAGACATTGAAATCTTAAATGTGAGGATGGATCCTACGAGCTATCCCATTGATAAGGATGAGCTCCATTAGTCAATTATTAGATAATGTTACCTATATTAAGCTTCGAATTTATGGCCCGTGTTTTCAAATGGTTCGTTGTTAAATTTGGCTTCATGATGTTCCGGGTTCGATTCCTAGGTCTGGCAACTAAAATCTTTTTCAATTCTCTAATTAAAATAACTTTGCCGGGCTTGGATGTATGCCAGTTGGCGGTAGGTTTGCCACAGATCACTTAGCGGGATTAAGTCTTATTAACCTTAGGCTAATCGTGGGTGTCCTGGTTGTACCTCTCCAGCTCTGTACACCACTTCGAGGATACGAGCTGAAAGACGTTAACCTACTTTACCCTATACTTTTATGAACTTTTTTTAATTTTCCCCTAATCTCATCTATTCTGCTTTCGTGACCATGAGACCACCCTAGATTTCAAGTAATGAATCCCAATACCGGAGCCCTAAAGACTCGATTTAAGGTACAGTGTATTTTGTTTTAATATTCATAAATTCATTGGTTTTCTCACCTCCAAAGTTAGTTCCTCCATCGACAAATTTTAACTTGAATTTGTGTAAAATACCTTTTTTCTTTGGGTGTCTGTCGCAAGTTTTTGGACAAACTGGATTGGGTTCAGGAGGAATATCAACAAGGGCCCTTCTACAACCTTTTTTCTTTGCATAATTTCTACAACATTTCCCACTGTTGTATATTTTAGGAAAACTTTTCATCCATAGACTTTTAGATTTTGGAAAGTGTGTAGTAAACATTATATTTAATAGTATGTAGTTAATAGTTGTACATAACTTTATAAAAAGCTTTGCTGATTCATTTCACTTATAATTTATAACTTTTGACAGTTCAATGATTTTTTGTAATAATGACAAGAACAGAAAAGAGTAGTAAGATTATGAAACCTTTTTAATCTCTTGATTGTTAGTCTCAATCCTTTTTAACTAAAAAGGACATAATTTCTAAATTATAAAAAAGTAAAGTAAAAAAACCAAATTGATTGATTTTAAGAGTTTTTTTGTCAATCTTTCATCTGACATTCTATCCGTACCCTGCACTAGATACCCGGGGAGACCTAGATTGACATTCCACGATTAAAACCCTTGGTTTTATCCGGGAGTGTTGCCAATCGTTTCCAAAACCGACGTGTTTGTATAAAAATAGTAATGAATGCGGAAGAAGCTAGGCAGGTCTGCAAGGAATTGGCTCTCGATACCCGTTAGGGATTTAGTGTAAAGATATATGTGTGTCAAATTATTGCGTCTATAAAAGTATGTGAAACTGAGCGCCATTTGCTAAATATCGAATGATACAACAAGAACAACTCAAAACAACAATAACAAAGTCAAATGATACAATCATGCAATCCGGACATTATCATAAGACAAGCCCGCCAGTAAATCAATCATTTACGTCTCACACATACAAGTGTTAGTTCAAATGGATAATTTGGCTTCAGGAATATAAGTTGGTATTATCGTTTGTGGTCTATTGGTCCAGCTCGGCGTCGGACTTGACTTTTTAATTTTCTGCAAAAATTATTTCTATTTCCGCAAAAATTATATAATACTAGCTGCTACCTGCGGCTTCGCCCGCGTTTTCACAGAAACCCGGTGTGCGATCGGGATTAAAAATAGCCTATATGTTAATCCAGGTCACAATCTATCTGTCTTCCAAATTTCAGACAAATCCGTTCAGCCATTCGAGCGTGAAAGAGTAACAAACATCCATACATACATACTTACAAACTTTCGCATTTATAATATTAATAGGATTTCTGCCCGGCTCGGGCAACAAAAAAAATTAGAAAATGTATATTTTCAATTTTTTAATAAAAATAACGTTGCCCGGGATTGGATATATACCCGGCTGGGGATAGGCTTGCGGAATGTAAACAGAGCCTTTACCGTGAGTTGGTATATATTACGTGTCGAAATCTATTACACTTTTGGTCTAAAAATGTGTTTCTCTTAGTTACCAATAGAGGCGCTGTTTAAAGTTTTCATACAATTAATTTACAGAGACGGTAATGAGTATAGTGAACTTGACAAGCCGCAAACTCATGGTAAGGGCTCTGATGATAAACCTGTCAAACAAAAGTACAATAACATGAGTAGAAAAAGATCATAAGTCAATCAATTAAATAACTCTATTCACCAATGGTGATTCAAACGGTTTTATATAGTTTCAGGAATATTTATAGACATCAAACGATGAAGTTGAATTGAGAGGGAAAGTGTTTAGATCGGCCAACGTTTTACCTTGGCACTGCCTCAATATTTATAGTCAGAGTGATTTGTTGTGAACTATTTTTAATATGCTTTCGAAATATCTCGAGCATAATTCCGCTGATTTATTAACGAGATCAGATTGATATTACTATACGCCATTGACGCCATCTACCATTTTTGCGTAATTCGAAACTGAGCTTCCAGCGCAGGTGTCGTAAAACTTATAAACTTAAAACTTCTTATTTCTTGTTTTTACATTCTAGTAGGTATTTCCACTAAGAATAACCTAAGCTACTTCCAACTCGTCTTTGATAAGCCAACATTTTTTGTCTATCCAAAAGTTTTATTAGTTATGCATTTTTTTTCATCTGTTTTTAGGTGCATTGCTATAATCGGTGAGTCAATCCCCAATCTAATCGCTCCATTTTATCTTTCAACGCCAGCTACAACAGTATACCCCACTTTATATTTATCTCATTTATATAGTTCTACTTGTGTTTCTCTCTAAATCTAAATTTCTTCCTCTAAATTATGTTTTTCAAGTAAATTTCATGTTGCAACAAGGGGCAACAGGTTTTTATGAAATTAGAGGAAAAGCAGGAAATCATAAAAACAGCAAAACATTGCTGGATCGTACTCAGCATCACAACAGAGAAAAAATAGTAATAAAATGAACCTGAGTAAGCAATGTTTTCTGATATAAGAACAAAGATAGGGCAAGTCATTCTTTAATTCTATTTTCATGACACAAGTAATGAGTCTAACAAGAAAAACTAAGCCAAAGTAATCAAGAAAAGCTAATAAATCCGCAGTGGGTAATTTAATAGCGCCAAGTAATTTTGCTACATTCATTCTTGCTTTTCTATTTTTAGAATGATTCCCTTTTACAAGTAGCTTAAAAGTAGCTTGTGGTGTTCTGTCGAGAGGTCCAATTGTATACAAGAGGGCGTTTGCACCCTGACCTAGTGCAGGTCATTTATATTCAATTTAAAATTAATCTACTGCGGGCTGTTATGCCAATATAAACTCCTAGTTTAGTCGACATTTTTATGTGTAGCTCTGTCATCTGTCATGATATAAAAAGACGTGTAAAATAAAATTGGCTTTATTTGGTTCAAAGTTGGTTCATAGGTATATTATTATACTCTTTGATTTGGTTGCATGTATTGTAATTTACTTAAAGGTATTTTATTTTTCAACTATATTATTTGTTTTGTTTATACAGATCG
>NJDC01014141.1:10636-23766 GCA_002245475.1 Calephelis virginiensis | reverse complement strand
TAATATTATACATTTTTATCTTGTCCAAATATTCTTTTCAGGGAACATAAAATAATATATCGACAATTGTTATAGTACATCACAATAAAATTCAACACTAAATATGGCGTTGTTGGCAAGTATGAGAACTGTCATGACGTCACTTTAAATCGACGCCAAAATGAGCATAGACAAAAATGTCGTTATCTCTTTCGGCGTACATAATATCAACGTTTGTTAAAAAGAGACAAAGGGATGTTGTTAAGTTATATATCGATTATAACGGTATTTATATAACTAAATTTGCTATGGAGCATTGTTGCAGTTTTGTTATATATTCCTATTTATATGGTTCCAAAAGTCACTAAATTCACTAAAAGTGTCAATAACTGTGTTGTTAACAGTAATTTTTATTCCAAAAACTAAGGGTATTTGTTAGTTCAAAATTAATTTAAAATAAAAAACAACTAATATCATTAATGGCTTTTCGTTGTCTTCAGAAATAGCAACCCGTCCCAGTTTCACACGGGAGGGTAAACTTGTGATTTTACATATAAACTTTCCTCTTAATCAGTCTTTCTATAAAAGGACCGCATTAAAATCTATTGCGTGGTTTTAAATGTATAAGCATACATAGGAACAGACAGCAGAAAGCAACTATTTTATACAATGAAGTGGTGATGAGAATATAGCCTTAATATTAATCTTTATGCATGAATAAGCTTACGCTTCCAGTCCGAACACTGACATTAAAGTATCAGAATAAGTAAGTAAAGGATCAGTATCATATTGTTAGGGGCTACTCTTAGATAACTCTACCACCTAGTCAGCGTCATGGTATTAATGACGAGCAAATCAATGCTCGTCTTTTGAGAGATTCTTCATAAGAAAATATTTGACCTATATTCTTCAGCGCCCGGGACCAACAAGGGAAAATTATTTGCATATAACAGTAGAATCAAATACCTAAGCATACCTTTGTATTACAAGGGTCATGCAAAAATAATGCTGAGTATATACAAGGGTAAATACAAATACCATGCGAAGATTTACAAAAAAAGTCTCAATGTAAATCTAAAGATGGGATTGAAATAAAGAGTTTGTTTAAAAATGAGGACGGATATCTTCCATTGGTGCGATCATGTAAACATAATGGCAGATGAAAGATTGATATAACAGATGTATAATAAGAAAACGGATAATGTAGGTACCCAAGGGGACTTAGGTTGACATTCCACGATTAAATAACTTGGGTATTATGCAAGTTTAATCTCAAAGTTCTCTGAAATCGTATTCCTATTTTTTTATGGTTTGTAGACGGTTGTAATCACTGGTTGCAAACATGGTCTTGCATCCTTCTGGACTAGATTAGTAGATTTAATTTAAATTTGATAATAATCGGAACATGGAAACAAAGTTTTCTCCAAGGATACCTTTGTTGGAAGGCGTGTTTACAACCATCTATAACGGTCTTTTACTAGCGTTGTCACAGATTGAGTCAGCGTTGAATAAATTTCATACTAACTCTTATCCCCCATTTTAGTTTAACAATATGCATTTCAAATTTAGTTGAAATCGGTCCAGCAGTGTAGACGTGAAAGCCTTACAGACTTACTTTGTAATACGAAGTACTTGCTGTTTACCCGCGACTTCGTCAGCGTAAAATGGATTTTCCTTTCCATTGGAAAAATCAATTAGGGATCGATTATAGTCGTCATCTGATTTTTGAAAAAAATAGCTTTTGTAGTAACTCTGGTCTGTAACTATACTTCAACTCTTAGGACCAGTTGCACGTTCCTGGATTAAACTGAATACTGAGTTATTCTATCAAATATAAAGACACATTCTATCAAATATAAAGAGACTAGTTGCTACCCGCTTCTTTACTCGCTTGGCATTTAATATATTTACATATTGTAGCCCCGTAATAAGAACTTTCATACAAACTTTCAAACTCTATTTCACCCCCTTAGGGGTAAAATTTCCAAAAAACTTAAATACGCATCAACTCATTTCCAATAAGTAGCCCAAAAATAAAGTTTCATTTTTACAACTTATAAAATGACGGTCCTCCACACAAACATTTAACCCCTGTTTCACCCCTTTGAAGGTAAAATTTCTAGGAATACTTAAATACATATCTACACATTTTTAATATGTTGCCCAAAATAGGGTTTCATATTTCTAACTCATAAAATGACGGTCTCCCATACAAACTTTCAACCCCTATTTCACCCCCTTAGGTGTAGAATTTTCAAAATTCCGTCCTTAGTGGGTGTCCACTCAAAACGATCTTACCAAAATTACTTACCAAATTTCATGGCTGTAACTCTAATAGTTTTTGCTCGGCTCAGGATATGTTAGTTTATAAGTATAGATTTAACCCTAGTTAGAAGCTAACTTAGAATTAAAGAGTTAGCATGGGAACGTGCAATTGGCACTTATTATAGTCAATTTAGTGGTTTCGACGTGAAAGCGTAACAGACAGACATATAGACAGAATTCCGCATTTGTAATGTCAGTATAGATGTAAGTATGAAAATAGTATTGAAGGATGTTATGAGTTGGCAAATCTATATATTAATACGAGATGCCAAAACTTTGGACCCGTTTTTACGAAAATTGCGCGGGTACAGGAGCATAACATTTGGCACACTTATAGTTTATGTGTAGGAGAAGTGCAGAACGCTAATATTTTTTAATAATAATGCTTATAAAAGTTAGTAAGTAAGTAAATATCTTCACTCCCATATCCCCGAAGAGGTAGGCAGAGGCACAACCAGGGCACCCACGACTAGCCGAAGATACTAAGTCCCACAATGTGATAGGTGGCAAGCCTATCGCCAACCGGGCACATATCCTATCCCGAGCTACATTTTTTTTATTAGAAAATTGGAAAAATCCAGTTTTTTTTGTTGTCCGACTCGGGATTCGAACCCGGGACTTCATGCAGTCAAGTCCAACAGCTAAACCGCTAATCCACAGAGATGATATAATGCTTATAAAGTACATTAAATCAATAAATAAAACATTACCCACGCTACCATGCATTTGATACACACAGACACAAATAAATATATTGATGATAACGATAAAAGATCACAGATGGCGCACCATACAGTTTGGACACAGGTCTTGAGAAAGCCGTTCTTATCAACAAGATATTAAAATTTATTATGGTCGAATTTTGACCAACGGGCGACCACTAGTAAATGTAAAAGTTTGTTTACCCTATTTAGTATTTGTTAATAATAATGCGCTTTGCTCATTCCGGTCTAGAATTTTTCAAGAGTTAAAATTATAGACTGTAATAAAACCTCTACAAAAAGCTATGCGTAGGTGCTCGTTTTCAAAAGGAACAAAACATTGAAATCAGATTGGTGTTTTCTGATAATTTTTTATTCTTTTTTTTTTTTGTCTGTTGTTTTGGAGGGCTTTTACCTATACAGGTATGCCAGCCCAATTTTTTATTCTTTTTATAAAATTCCACGTGTTAGTTCCTCACGAACGTCGATACGAATGAAATGTATTCAGGTCGGTCGATTTTAATTTTTTTCTAGTATTCCTAAGTGAATATTTGCATGGCGCTAATGAACTGGGGCTATGCGGAATGGTCTATAAAAAGTTACTGATTTCTTGTCTTCGTATTGCTATTTAATTAAATATTTTACGACTTAGCTCTTTATTAAGATTCAAATTCCAAGTATAAAACAATATTTAAGTAATGAAATCAGCAATAAATCTTTATTGAGCGATTTAGTTTTTTACGCGATTGATTGCTTGGCTAATGGCCTACCAATTTTGATGGTTTTTTTTAGATATGTAGGTCACGATTTCGAGGTGATCCCAGATTAGTTTTATCATGATTCAACTATTGATTTTTGACTAGTACTTAATCCTATTAATATTGCAAATGCGAAAGTTTGTATATTTGTTTGTTACTCCTTCACGCAAAAACTGGTGAACCGATGTTCATGAAATTTGGCAAACACATAGAGAATAACTTGAATTAACACATTTGATAGTTTATATCCCAAGGCAACGTTCCTGTGAGCCACGAGGGCAACGTCGCGGGCAACAGCTAGTAGTGTATAAAAATGCCTGGCCCCATCGGGAATCGAACCCGAGCCTCGCAATTAGTCTATGGAGTTAGGCGTATACGCATAAATCTTAATAAATAAAATAAGTTAAGAGAACTGCAATGCCTATCAGTTGAATTTGAAGTTAATAATAAATTCAAAATATGAAAGACTTGGGTAGATAACAAATACTTCAATTTACACAAACAATTCTTACATTTGCTTACACAATTCCTGTGGTCTAGCGGTCCGGGTGTTGGACTTGACTGCATGAGGTCCCGGGTTCGAATCCCGGGTCGGCCAACAAAAATAAAATTGGATTTTTCTAATTTTCTAATTTAAAAAAAAATGTTGGTCGGGATTGGAAATGTGCCAGGTAGGCTTGCCACCTATCACATTGTGGGACTTAGTGTCTTCGGCTAGTCGTGGGTGCCTTGGTTGTACCTCTGGCTAGTCTTTGGGGATATGGGCGTGAAGATACGATAAATTAATTTCCATTAAATATTCGAATTATTAAATATTTCCATAAGTAAATAAAGTGAATCCTATAGTTTTATTACGTTTAATAAATTAAGTTCGCTATTAGACATTATTTATTTTTTATTGTTTTCTCTCTATAGGGATCGTGCTTCTAGACTTTTACGCCAACTAGTGGCAAGTATCCAAAACAGTTGGGATCATGTATTTAACGTAAACATATGTGATTTACTTTTTAATAATTATAAATAAAATATATTTAATTTTTTTAAACAATGCCAGCTTCAAGAAAAAATTGTATTCTTGGATGTAATAATACATCACGCCGAGAATGTGGATTCGGTGTGGAAGTGAAATTTTATAAATTTCCTGAGAGCGTGTTAGGAGCCTCATGTAAAATATTCAAACGTAAACAGTGGATGCATGCAGTTAAAATTTAACTGCACCATTCAGTAAAATTTTAACCTTTTAATACGACGTATGTAAAAATTGATCATTTTTAATTGATGAAATTTCAAATATTCGTGCCATTTATCTTATAGTCATGACTTAACCTTTTAATAATTCTGTTCTTGGATTTCAGAGAAAATCCAAAAGACTGGGTACCAAATAAATATACGAGAATTTCTAGTACCCATTTTGTAAATAATGAAAATTCGTAGCATCCTTTACACCCATCTTATGTTCCTTCGATTTTTCCTGGACGTGAAAACATAAAAAGAAGTAAGCTTTTTTCAAACAATTGTAAAAACTGAATAAAATTTCTAATTGTATAAAATAAAAACAAATAATTTTTTTACAAAAAAGAAAGGTTTTATTATCTTAAATAATTTTAAATTCAATGTTTATTATTTCTCTGTTTTATAATAACTTTGACATAAGGTAAGTACAGACTCATAAATGAGAAATATTTTTATATTATAATATTTGCTTGTAATATTAAATATTTTTAACAAAGATAACATTTATAAAACTTTTCGTAAATAATTAGTATGAAAAATTGTTTCTTACGCTTTTTATAAAATTAAGAAAATAATAAAACCGGTTGTGACAGTTATAATTTTATCCGTTTTTTCAACAACGCCGTACACATGCTTTGATTTTAATATTTTTTTGCCTTTTTCATCGTTCTGGCCATGTATTATATTATTGACTACAGGTTGAAATCCATATTTTATATTTTTTCCATTGTTATAACTTTTTTTAATGTTATACTCTGTACACTATACTCACCAATGAAACACCAGAGAGCGCTCACTCCGACAGTAGTGCTGCCTCTATATTTAACGCACGATCCCTGAAAACAAAGTCTGTCTTCTATCATGTACAGAGGTAGCTAGTACATACATAGATATATGCATACATATCTTCACGTCAAATCCCCTACGGAGTAGACTGAAGGTATCGAGTGCCAGACCTCACGATCCTGACAAACCTGCCTGGCTTCCTTCACGTTCATTGCCCTTTTCATAAAAACACGTCGGTTTCGGAGACTCTTGGCAGCACCCTCGGTAGTACAAAACATTTAATAATATCGAAAAATCTGTCTGCTCCTAAAATGTGTCTGCTAAAAAACGATTTATAAAATGTTTGCTCTCTACTACGTGTAATGGGTTCATGGAATGGTGAAAAACTGTATTCAATCCGTAAACTCATGTATAGTTCGTGAATTTAACGGCTAGAGGTAAAAGTGTATTGAACGATATGGAACAGTACGAATATATTTTAGTCGCATCATTGCTTGTCACTGGACCGATCTGACAATTCTTTTTTTTTATTTGTTCCAATGTATTATTATCGTATAGGTGTATTGCTGTCGGACAAATAAATAAATATTCCTGTGCAAGTTACATATTATGTTTATAAAAGCTTAGAATCCCTCTCTACTGGTAAAGAAAAGAACTAAATTTTCAGAGCAACAGCGATACATAAATTACGTAACGTAACAAAACGGTATGTTTCGATATTACTCAGACATATCTAATAATACATCAGTTCTGATATTACTTAGAATCGAAACTCTATATTTTAGATAACTAGACAACTCTGTTGGGCCTGGCTCCTTTGTAGAATCAGCCATCTGCCTTCTACCAGACAGCTCGTAAAAGACAAGCAGAGGCTTACCTTCACTAATACCGTGACATCTGGATAGGCAACTACTCGTCCGGATTGTTAGCAGCACCTTACCTATTATTGGGGTCAGAATATCAGTGCTTACCATTGATATGTTCCAGTTCAAAGGATGAGGTAGCTGGTAAACTTAGTTTTGCTCGAGGCCTAACATTGCAGTCTTAGTTTGGCAACACACCATTACCACCTTTGGTGTTTATCGTCGGTATGAATTTCTAAACATCAGGAAATCCATCTGCTTGTTTGCCTTTCAATATTATAAAGAAGAAAATAAAAACTTCCAAAATTAAATATTTGTACATCAAAAAGTATTAGCAACTGTTTAGTATTCTACCCAAGTAGCCTAAATACATTAGAGACAAACGTAATTTTCTTAGTTCTTACTCATTTAGTATAAAAGTTTTAGATTTTATTACATATCTTCCCTAAGGGAATAAAGTAAAAGCTTTTTGTCAGTATATCTTGACTCTACCTTGGAAAGTTTCTTTCTTCGGATAAGTTCTAAGGTCGAGGCACTTGAGGAATATGATCTAGATGTAGGCCAAGATAGGAACGTCATCGCACGTTACAGGAAAAAGGGCTATTAACAGACGTATACTTCACACCTTTTGAATAATGTTGACTCTTTCATTTCATACTTTTTCACTGAGCTTTTTGTTGGAAATTTTGGCATCCTACACTTAACAGTTTTAAAAGTATAATTTAAATAGCCGACCCTGCGCATGTCGTATTGTTTGACAATAACAGGTACTAACAGTTTGTATGAAAAAAACGGCTTGCACTCTGGGAGTGCCAGCAGAAGTGAAAATTTTGAATATTAACGCTGTGCATTTTCGATATTTTGGAATGGTTAGGGAATAATTTTGCAAGAAATGCTTTAATTATCAGTATGAAAGTACTATCATTTATATGGTATAATACATTGTACTTAATCGGACATTTTTGGGTTCGCATTGCGTAAAATGTACTATTAGTATTTGTTTGTATTATTTTGTTTGTATTATTTGTACCTACCTATCAGTACTTTGTGCTAAGCTATGAAACTTCAGTACGCTACCTACTAGTACGGCCACTTCATAATTTACCTCGGCCAGTTAAAATAGTATTATTTATAAGATAAAACATGATGAAATATTTAATTTTTCAAACTTATACATAATTTAATTCAATATGACGTATATGTGAAAATCGATTTTACTTCTACTTATATTTCCTTTGTTAAACTTACAACTTTTTTTGAAAACAGCTAAACTTCTTCACATTGTTGTACTGTAATTTCTATTAACTGAGAAACTATGACGCACCTACAAACTACTAAACTACTATCTATTTTATCTACCACAAACTGCAAAGCATTCAAAGCAAGAAACAGTTTACACTTTACAGTACAATTATTTAACACTGCAGATCAAGCGCTGGATGAAATAAAGTGTAATATCACACATAACGTTTAACAGTTCAGCGTTTAAACTTTGCCTGATTCCATTTAATAATAAATTGTGATGAAATAGCAAATCAAGCGCTGAATGAAATAAAGTGTCTTATCACACAAAACATTAAACAGTTAAGGGTTTAAAATAGCAAATAAAGCGCTAAATGAAATAAAGACGTCTAATAATACATACAAAGTTTTACGGTTGTCGTGGCGTTAAAGCGCTGGCGATGGAATGTTACATTATAGCTATCCGTCTTACGAATCTCACGCAAGTTTAGAAGTTTTTACGCATTCCAAAAAAGTGCGCAACGCCGCTAAAGAAGTTTGCACTTCAAAAAATGAAATAACGTTTTTCCCATTTCCCCTGTAATATTCCTGGTTTTTCTCTTCATAAGAATCTTATCCTGACAATAACGAATACAATGACCACAGGAAATGGGGATTCATATATTTGAAATTTTTCCATGACCGCCAAAAACTGGTTTATATATCAAACAATATATATTATTTTAAGCTAAATGAGATAGGTATATAATAATACTAAATTACTCCGAAACTAATCAAGGTCTATCAAGTTACTTGTACATAAGCTTATATAATTTATGATTTAATTAACATCACGGACTACTTAGATTTCAATTCTACGCATGGTAACATTCTTCCGGTAACTTTGGACAACCATTACCATACTGTACAGATTGGGGACTGTCTAATATTTTTTTTAAATAAGAATTTATTTAATAAGACATTCACAATAAAAAATTAACATTTTCAAAAAACGTCTGTTTGTTTTAATCTATAAAGGAAATAAAACTATTTAAATTTGAAATCGATTGAAAAGTAAAGATTTTTTTTCTATGTAAAAGGTCAGAAAACAAGTCCACAGCTTTTCTAATGGTAAAAGATGACAGTGGCCTTTAGACACCATAAAGGTTGTAGGTGAGTTGCAGCCCCTTTGCTGGGATGTTACGCCAATTGTATAAATCTAACGGCTACCTTACCCTCGAGGCCGGAACATTAAGAAGTCATTATGGCCGCAGAAATAGGTAAGGTGTTAGATCCCTACCCAGGAAAGTTGCTGCACACCATTTGATCACATGTGGTATGCTGGTGGTGGTAGTGGTAAGTGGCTTTGTGCACCTAAGTTAAATATTATTATAAGTGAAAGAGTGTGTATTATTTTGTAAATTTTTGGTGCATAATAAAGTGTATTCATTCATTCATTCATTTATATTGTTGGTGATGACCTACATTTTCCGCCTTTACCAGTACTTGTCTATTATGAGGAACCTGGCAGAGAGGCAGATAGTATATTCTACTCAGAGGACCCGTACCAACATGAATACGAGGTGTTTTTTTTAAAGTATCTTCACGCCCATATCCCCGAAGAGGTAGGCAGAGGCACAAGCAGGGCACCCACGACTAGCCGAAGATACTAAGTCCCACAAAGTGATAGGTGGCAAGCCCATCGCCAACCGGGCACATATCCCATCCCAAGCAACATTTTTTATTAGAAAATTGAAAAAACCCAATTTTCTTTTTGTTGCCCTACCCGGGATTCGAACCCGGGACCTCATGCAGTCAAGTCCAACAACTGAACCGTTACACCACAGTGTAATTTACGTGTTATTTATTACTAGCTGACCCGGCAGACGTTGTTCTTCTATATTTTTAATGTGATTTTAGTAAAAAAAATTTTAAGGTGAGTCACCCTCATCACTTTGGGTATGAAAAATAGTTGTTGGCCGATTCTCAGACCTACTCAATATGTCCACAAAATTTTATGAGAATCGGTCCGTTTCGGAGAAGTACGGTAACTAACATTGTGACACGAAAATTTTATATATAAGATACTAGCAGTTCCACGCACCTTCGCCTGCATAACTTGGGTTTTACTGCATAAGTATACTACCGACAATTTATTCTAACTCCGGGAGTGCCGGTAGAAGTGAAAACTTGAATGTTAACGTTATGCATTTTTGATATTTTAGAATGGTTAGGGAATAATTTTGCACGAATTTCTTTAATTATCAGTATGAAAGTACTATCATGTATGTGGTAAAAAAAAATCATTTAATGCGGTATCGTACACAAACATGACAACACGAACACACGTGCAAGCGCCCTGCGGCGTGTAAACGAAACAGCAGGCGCAGGCATACATTTTCGCCACGCCGTAGAAAGAGAGGGGGATACTCCCTTTCCTACGCCGCGCCGACTGTTTACTCTCCATCTGTCTTACGAATTTTTGAACAGGTCACGTGCCCTAAGGCTAGTTTAAAAGTTTTTACCCATTCCAAAAAAAGTGTGCAACTTGTTTGCCCTCCAATGTCATATAAAAACGAGTTTTATCTTATAAAAGTGTAATAAAAGAACTCATCAACAGAATAAGTAAAATAACTCATCTAAATTTCCTCGTTTACTTGTAACATGTTTCCTTTTTGTTCATCAAGCTTCCTTGTTTAATAAACCATTCCCTTACGTTAGTAATCAGGTTTTGTTAGTTTATTTAATATGTAATAGTATTTTGTGTGAATGTTGTTTATTCTTTAAAATATTTGTCCTAAGTTATTACAAAATACGTAATAATTTACTACGTTTACTAATCTTACCATTATTACCGCCAAGTTGGCCTAGGGGTTAGTGTATACTTCTAACGCAATCGACCAACCAGGCACATTTTGTGTGGCCAACATCAATGTCTGAATTTCTCCAAACAGGATACCTATTATATTTATTCCTGTGTCTATTTAAGTATTTGTATCATTAACCAACAACTATTTACAAGCCCATATTTTTTTTTAATTTTGTGATTAGATGTATTTGTGTGACAAAAAATACAAATCAACATATTCTAGCACATTATATTGAAATAATTGCGACGTATCTAAAAAATATAATTTAGGCACTGTAAAACTAAAAAAACGATTTCGATTTCAATAATTATGTCGTTTAAATAGACAAAAAATTTGTATTTTCCTTTATATTCCTGGAATTCCACCATCAGACCCAAACTTGATGACAATAGAAGCACTTCTTTTAGGTATTTTTTTTTAAATCAGTTTACAAATGATAAATAAATCGTTAAACGTACATAAAAATATGTTAGAGCCGAACATAATATTTTAACCTCCTCCTTTTTACAAAATCGGGTAATCAGTTTAGTGTGAGTACATTTAATTGAATATAATATAGTCTATGAAGTTTAACATTGTCTTTTTAACGTTAATGTTTTTATTCAAGTAATATTAGTATACAAAACTCGTTTCTTGCTCAAAATTCTAACTTTCACTTTGTTTACAAGGAAATTGTAAGTATGTAATATTGAGATTTTTATTCAATTAAAAAAAATATACAATGGAAGTCTATCAAATGCAAATAGTGGAGTATAAATCGAAATTCGATTCAAATTCAGTGAAAAATAATAACGTTAAAGAAGAAATTTATGTATCTAATTAAGGTATCTCGTATAGTGACACTAAGCGGCAGAACTCACAGAGCGAGTTTTAATCGCGCCCGCAGCGGTTGCGGTTCTGCGATTTATTTCAAAACTCACGAGACGGGTAATTTTTTCGGTCTCGCAGCCGCCACGGTTGAAATTATCGCCCGCAAACTTGGCGGTTGATTATCGCGCGGCCGGCGGTTGCGGATAAATAATCAGTACAAATAGTATAAAATGGTCGTCCGCCAAGCGAGCACAGAGCACGCGTTCGCAACCCGCGGAGACGGCGGTAAGAGATCGCCGCCCGCACGCACGAAATGGCAGAACCGCGACCGCCGCGGGCGCGTTTGAAAATCGCGCCGTGAGTTCTTAGCGTAACTTAACAGATCAGAGACCTTACCATGGCTTGTCAAGTTTACTATACTCGCTACCGTCTCTGTAAATTATTTACACAAACCTCAACAATTAGAAAAAAAATACGACCATCTTTTAAACGATGGCGCTAAAACTTCAGGCTTTTTTATTTATCTTGGGTATTAAAGCTTACACCTTTAAGCTTACGGCTTAGAACTTTCCAAACTATTCTTAATTCAATCAAAATAGAGCTGGAATTCAAATTACGCAACTCCGCATTCTGTCGCAATAATACAGTACAAAGTTTCGACACGATATGGTAATGAGAATCACGTTGATTTACCGACTTAACCGTAAATATTCGAAATGATATAGTAGAAAATTTTATATTGTTAGGTAAAGCATCGTTGGGAAAAACAAGTTGGCTGGCAACAGCTGGATCTAACGACGTCACGCGACAAAGCAATATATTGGCACAGAAGACGCCATGTTCCATGTTACGTTGTGATACCGCTTTACAAGGACTTATGTTAAGCAAACACACCCTTTTTATTACTCGGTAATTGTTTTGGTTTTATACGCTTTGTTTTACATTGCGGTTATTGGTTGTAAGCTTCTTGAGTTTAGTTTATATTCTGATCTCATGTTATTTTTGATTTTTCAAACAATTAAAATAGTGAAAAATTAAAACAATTAAACAATTAAAAATTAATTAAATTAAAATAGTTATCGCCTCTGTGGTCTAGCGGTTCAGTTGTTGAACTTGACTGCTTGAGGTCCCGGGTTCGAATCCCTGGTCGGGCAACAAAACGAAAATTGGATTTTTCCAATTTTCTAATAAAAAAATGTTGCTCGGGATTGGAAATGTGCCCGGTTGGCGATAGGCTTGCCACCTATCACATTGTGGGACTTAGTGTCTTCGGCTAGTCGTAGGTGCCCTGGATGTACCTCTGCCTACCTCTTCGGGGATATAGGCGTGAAGATACTTTTTTTTAAATAGTTTTTTTTAACTCGTGCTTCACCTATTTCCCACATTAGGTCAAAGTAATACGAGTTAAATAGATAACTTCAGAATGTAGACTGTTCTGAGCATATAAAACGTGATTTTTAAAAACAGTGCAGATTTTGAAAGCTTTTTTTTCGTTCTTTTTAGGTTTTTGCTTAGGCGTTAGCATTTGCAACTAATCAAGTTTGAAATTTGCATCAAGTTACTTAACAAAATCGAAATTAAAAC
>NJDC01014135.1:174049-206896 GCA_002245475.1 Calephelis virginiensis | reverse complement strand
ACTTCCTAAGGTTTTACTTTTGACCCCGTGTTGGGGTTTTTTCATCACTCCGTTGTAACGATGAAGTATCTCTCGACAAGTTACACAAATTGAACCTAACCCCAAAGTAAGCAAATTACATGCTCGTGTTATGGTTAGTCAACGATACTAATACATAGAAATACTTAAACAGATACCGGAATGAATTTAATAAACACCCAGACCCGGAAATGCAGACATCTAAATGTTCATCACACAAATGCCTGCCCCCGTCGGGAATCATACCCGATTCTTGCCCTTTTAAATGGCCGTAGGGTAGCCGGGAGATGTGCACAATTGGCCTAACACCTTGTCCAGAAGACAGCATCGAGTTTAAAACATCGGATAGTCGTGTGCTTGTTCGATATCTTATCACATAAAAAACGTAGTATAATTAGAAATCTAGTAGAATGTAATTAAAGTTAATGGTTGTTTAAAGTTGTGAATTTCGTGCATTATATATTAACGGACAGACTTAGAGTTGAGAGGTGGTAGAGTTTCGCAGCGATTTGCCCGGATTAGTACCAGCGCTTTACCTATTTCTGCTGCCACAACATCCATGATTGCCGTTGACGTGTTCCAGTTTGTAGGTAAGGTAGCCGATAAACCCGTGTTGGTCCGGGCTTCTTTGCAGAATAGACCATCTGCCTTCCTGCCAGGCAGCTCGTAAAAGGCGAGCACAGGCTTACTGTCACTAACACCGTAACATCTAACTAGGTGGTAGAGTTTTGACTCAGCCGGATTGGTACCACCGCCTTACCTATTCCTGCCGCCATAACGTCATGACGTGTTCCGGTTTGGAGGGTAAGGTGGCCGGTAAACTTACTTTTGCTCGAGGCCTAACACCCCGGCCTCAGGTTGGCAGCGCACCATTACCACCTTTGGTGTCTCTAGGCGGCGTGAATTTCTTTCCATCAGGAAATTCGTCTGCTTGTTTGCCTTCCAATATCATAAAAAAAAACTTTCTTTTGCTCGAGGCCTAGCATCCCGGCCTCAGTTTCGCAATGCACCATTACCATCTTTGGTGAATTTAGGCGGCGTGATTTTTTTTCTACCAAGAAATTCATCTGTTTGTTTGCCTTCCAACGTCTTCTTCATTTATCACATCTCTATGTAGAGACAATCTCAATATCATAGTGGTCAATCTAATTTTTTTCTTGAAATACTCGATCATGTCAGATTAAAGCACGGTGGGCTTATTGCAAGCCAATAAGTGCTTAAATTGCTTAAATTTTCTGATGATTTGATCAAGAAGTACAAGAGTAGGAGGGACAGAAACTTTCAAAAACCAAGTCATCTCTGCTCAGTGTCTATTGGACGAACTGTATGATTGATATATTTCTGTCATCGGAGACATATTAACTACGTACACTATTTATATGATGGGCTAGCTTATGACTACCTGACTATAATTGTTGTTTCAGCATCTAGACGCTCAACGCACTCCTAAAACGAAAAAGCTCACATGTCGCCAGAATCACTATACATTTAGCATCGCGGGCTCCCCTACTATAAGTGAGTGAGAATTACTAGCTGCCTGACAGAGAGGCAGATGGCCTATTCTACTCAGTAGACCCTGACCAACACAGAATGTTCTTCATTATCGTCATCACAACGGATTGATAAAAAGAAGTGGAAACAGCCAAGACACTAGAAAAGTATTCTGTCATTCCTGATATCTATCCGCCTCTGTAGTCTAACAATCCGGTGTCGAATTGACATCTTAATCCCGGATTCGATCCTCGAGATTGAACTAGAGTAAAAAGTGTTTTCCAATTTTTTAATCAAAACAGCGTTGCCCGGGATTGGATACATGCCCGGTTGCCACCTATCACAATATGGGACTTACAGTCTTGGGCAAGTCATAGGTGCCTTGGTTGTGCATCTGCCTACCTCTGTAGGGATATGGGCGTGAATATACTTTATTACTTGAAGTAATTCCCTTCGAGTAAAATAGAAGTATTTTTTCTCATTTATTTCATTGAATCAGGTATTTTAGGATAGGTGATATAATATAGCCATTGCCTATTTTTTAATTAATTAATGTGATACCATCAAATATTTATACTTAAAGAAACTATCAAATCAATCAAATACGATAATAATTTAGCTTGTTTACGCAACAAATGTAATGGTTATTTTTTCCATTTGCGAAAAAACAACAGTGAACATAATCCGTCTTAATAATAAACATGAACTAACATGGGATTAAAATTAAGTTGATATTATAGTTCGTAATAAGGACTACAAATACCAGGTTGAACCTTAGAGTATTTTACTCCGTGTTTATTAATAATAAAACGTGTTAATTATTAATAAGACGGAAGAGGTAGAACAGACAGCGAAATCCGTCACCTAGAACCAAACACTCCCAATTTCTTTAAAAAATACATAAAGGATTATTTTATACAAAACTAGCAGCCCGGTACATGCTTCCCTACGTATACCACTACATGACCGCATTAATGACATAACATACCAGAACAAAAAAAAAACAACTGAAAAAAGTTGCAATATGACAGGACAATCCCCATCTGAAAAAAGTTTTAATTTGACTGAAAAATACCCATTAACAAAATGATCCGTCATTTATTGAATTTATTTGTTACAAAAAATGTGATAATTGAAGAATTGCTCCACCGATTTTATGCAAACTTCACATAAACCATCTACTAAAGAGTCCATACAAAGAATAAAGTTTGGATAGGTGAGCCTGTTCTTGAGTTATAAAATTACAATGAAAAGTGGCATTGATTTTTATTATAAATATGCAGTTAGTGGATATTCACAATCTACCACAGTATTTTAATGTTGACTACGTACTACTAAATCTGTTTTTGAAGTTATTACGTTAACCTTCTCATACCTATGTCAGAGTACAGAGGTTAACTGTTTTCCTGTTTTTTAATCCGATTTTATAAAAGCTATTAAAACTGTTTTAAGGAGCGAAGATTCCATCTATATTCTTTAATACATGGAATCTTGTTTTGATTGTTAGCGTTTCTCAAACTTGCAACCAATCTGATCAAAGTTTACTCATTTCCTAAAAGTACGAATATGCACGATGCAAAGGTAAATATTTAAAAATGTTTACTTTTAAAAATTAAAACTTCTCATTTTCGTCATTATAGTGAAAGAGCTAGTTGCCTCACCAGATTTTATTTAGACTCGGATGATAATACGATTAAAAAAATTAAATTATGCGACTAACTGGCACATTAGAATTTTCATTGAACTTTGGTATACAGGATTTTTATTACTTTATAACTCTATAAGGGGCGTCTATTAATTATGTGCGTGAGGTCTCTTGAGACTTGATCACTTGGTACAGTCAGGCTTAAAGAACCCCACTTCTAAATTTCGTGTGAGATTGTCTGCATCTGCTGCTCTGCCAGAAAGCTTGTAAAAAGTGAGTAGGGGAGACCGAGGTGAGTTGTGACAGAGGAGAGTTGTGACAAAGTTGATTTTTTTGAACCTATTAAAGCATATTAAGCTGGCAATAGTGTACGTTTATCAGTTCAAGTCTGGAGCTAGCAAACGCGCACTGTTGCGATTTCAAAAACAGTTTATGGATTCCCAAAAATCGACGATGTGACATCACTCTTCTCTGTCACAACTCACCTCGGTCTCCCCTACTGGTTAAAATATAGGTCGTCACCAACAATTCCACTGGTGGTAGAGTACTGTGCATCACATTGCCGAGTTAGGGATCCACCGCCTTACCTATTCCTTCAGCCATAATGACTTTGTCGTGTTCCGGCCCTAAGTGTGGGGGGCAGAGGCACAACCAGGGCACTCACGACTAGCCGAAGATACTAAGTCCCACAATGTGATAGGTGGCAAGCCTATCGCCAACCGTAGCACGTATTCTATCCCGAGCAACATTTTTTTATTAGAAAATTGGAAAAAGCCAATTGTCTTTTTGTTGCCCGACCCGGGATGCGAACCCGGGACCTCATGCATTATTTATATTTATAACTTGTTTATTTATTTATTACCAAACATTTTGAAACTATAATTAAATTTAACACTGTCTACTGTAAAAAAAGTATTATATGAAGTAATATGTTTAATGTAAATTCATAATAAATAAATAATGTTAATCCTTATTAAAAGAGACGTTGATATTTTCATTTTAAGTATAAACTAAGAGTATGGGGTTGGTTCAATACTTGTACTATTATATGTTATCGAAATTATAATCTATTTTAAATCGTCAAGTTGTTTTCAGATTTGTCCACTCCTGAAAGGAAAAATTAATGAGATTTACCTTGATTCGATTCGACCGATCCACTTTTCAATGTATCATGCAAATGATGGACGTATCGTTATAGATTTTGGTAATGGTGATAATAATTAGTATTTATGTCTATATATCATATACTATAGTATATTTTTAGTCAAGAGGTTAGCGTACACACCTAACGCCTAGACGAGCCGCGACGCCAAGGTTCGATTCCCAAAGATGGCATGCATTTGTATGATGAACATTCATAAGCCCGAATTTTTGGGTCCTGATGTGTTTATTAATTTTATTCTGGTTATTAATTAAGTATTTCTACATAATACGTACTTCATTTTCTTACTTTGGGACTAGATTTAATTTAAGTAATTTGAAAATGAAAATGAAAATTATATATTTGCGGAATATGTTTATTAAAAATATGTGTTTCCAGATATACTTATTTCACTTATCAAATTATTTTAATAGCAGTGAAATAATATTATGGGCAATAATTTGTATTTGAGTACCACTGGCCGATATCAAGAAGCTCAGTCTCTATAAATGTAGTGACAGTGACCATTCCCTATCATCGTCAGACAAGGCCTCAGAATGTCACAACGTCTTCTAAACACAACGGTATTACAAATTTTCATTACTTGTGAAAAGTGTTAGTGAAAGTGAAAGTGAACGGCTGCTATTGCAAATAAGTGATAAATTGATTTGTTGTTCTATTTATGCATAGTAATCATTAACGCTAGAATTGATTTGAATGTCTTTAATATCAAAATTGTTTTATTAGATTGCAACCAGATATTGCAGCTGCAGTTGTAATACACATACAGCTTCTGCTTTTATAGTTTCGCAGTCAGCATTTGATAGGTTTCTATATTTAGTACCAATGACACGACTCTGTTAATTACGATCGATCTAGCATCGATAACAAACCGACTTAATTCCAATATCAGCAGTTTTAGTGTTCCAGTTTTTATTCGTATTCCCTCTAAGTCTAAATTCGGCATGTTTATGGGACATTTACTGTTTCCGAAACGCTTAAATTTCGCAGAATTTAAGATACTCGTAATTACAACTATTAGGTGTGTGCGTGTTTATAGGTATTTATGACCAATGTTGTCAGTTCCTCAATTTGTAATTTTTTACCTTTTAATTATTATTATTTTAAAATTTCAATTGAAAAATTCAATATTAGATTTAAGAATAGATTTAAAATTAAGATATAATATTAGAATATTTTGTGACAAAAACAAACTTTGAGTAGCTTTGTATTTTTGTATGCAACACATTTATAATTATAGCTTAACCTGACTAAGCAGTTTTGCATACACTTCGAGTTTATTTTAATAAAGTGTGTGTAAATATGTATGTACATGCATAATTTTAACACTTTTTAAATTTATGTTATTGGCCCATGTTATCATTAATTACTTAATTATATGGTCAAAAATGGTATCACTGCAGCTATGAGAAACATTTTAATGAAGTATTTTTTTAAAGTATGCTCACGGCCATATAGCAGAAGAGGCAGATATACAACTTAGGTACTTAAGATAAGCCGAAGGCACTAAGTCCCACAATGTGATAGATGGCAAACCTATCGACAACCGGGCACTTAATTCCAGGCAACGTTTTAATTAGAAAATTAAAAATATTTTTTTTTGTGTTCGAACCAGGATTTGAACCCAGGACCTCATGAAGTCAAGTCCTACACTGGACCACTCAACTACAGAGCCGATTATATTTTTTATATAACACTAGCTGCCTGTTCCGGCTTCGCTCGGATAGTTTTTTTTAAATTGAGATGTAAGCTATCCTATCTTTCAAGTTGGATCAAACTGCACACTATGTGCAAATTTGATTATAATCGGTTCAGTAGTTTAGGAGTCCATCGCGGACAAACAACGTGACACGTAATTTTTATTATATAACATTTCATTGATTACACGCCCACCCTCGAGTGATCTAGACCGGCAATAATTTTCTTGTCACTTTCGTTTCCTTCATCACTTTCTATCGGGTAGTTTGAGGTCATTACACTATTAAAAAGAAAATATATTTTAGTAAGAGAGTCTAATGCAAACAGGTATACAAATTTCCTGTACAAAATATACTTACTTCGCCTATAGGCACGCAATTTTATAATGGCATACCCTAAGTCAGAGATATTAAAAGCTTCTTGCGTAAGTTCTCTGGTTACCTCAATCTCGCAAATAGGAAACTGGCAAGCACTGACGCTATGGTTGTAAGTTGTAATCAGTTTGTAAAAGTTTTTTTATTTCTTTTATGTGATAAGAGAAGAAGCACACAGCTCTCCTGATAGTAAGTGCAGCTGCGGTTTATAGACACTAATGATGTTCTAGGTGCGTCTCTGACCTGTGGCTGGAATGTTAAGGCCATTGTGCAAGTCTACGTTTAGCCATACCCTCCAGCCGAGAACATAACAAAGATTTTATTCATTATAACTGCAGGAATAAGTAAGGCGGTGATTCCCTATCCGGTTGCTGCCGCATATCACTCTACCACCAGTTATCTCTTTGATAATGACCCATTTTACCTTTGCTCTACTCTTAAACGCTACTAAAAAAGAAGCAGATGGAGCACGAGCAAGTTCAAACAGTTCAACAATAACGGTGTTGTTCCATATTCTCTATCCGGACTAACACCGTCAATGTTGAACTCTACTAGCTAGTAATATACAAACATACAGTGATTAATTGTTTTTTTTTAATTAATTATTATTATTTATATTTTTAAAGCTATAGTCTTAATAGTAGAAGAAAATGTGTTTTTTATAATGAAAGAAAAACGATGCCCGTGATAGAGTATGTGCCCGATTGGTAATAGGCATGCCACCTATCACACTTTAGGACTTAGTTTCTTCGGTTTTTCGTGGGTGCCCTGATTGTGCCTCTGTCTACCTTTTCATGGATACGGGAATGAAAAAGTATCTTCACGCCCATATCCCCGAAAAGGTAGCCAGAGGCACAACGACTAGCCGAAGACACTAAGTCTCACAATGTGATAGGTGGCAAGCCTATCGCCAACCGGGCACATATCCAATCCCGAGCAACATTTTTTTTTTGTTTAGAATATTGGAAAAACCAAATTTCTGTTTTGTTGCCCGACCCGGGATTCGAACCCGGGACCACATGCAATCAAGCCACCTGAACCGCTAGACCACAGAGTCGATACGAGAATGAAGATAATATTTACTTTTAATGATCGATGTCTTACCAATTGTATGTAATGTTAATATTACAATATAAACATCCAACTTAATAAAACAGAAGAAATAGCTAATCCATAATATTTGTCCTATTGGATATATAAAAGACCCTTATAAGAAAGTGTTATAGCTATTTCTTATATTTTGTAATTGGCCTTATTAGTTTTTGTTCTTTATCAAGTTTCGAATGGTGTAATAATTGTACCAAGTGTCCTTGTATTATATGGTTATCGACTACAAATCACCTAAAAATAATACTTTGTTCAACTAACCAACAACAAACATATTTTACTAGGTGGTAGAGTTTGGCAGTGACTCGCCAGGATTGGTACGCTTGCCGTTGAAGTGTTCCGGTTCGGAGGATAAGGCGGTAAACTAAATTCTGTTCGAGGCCCAACTTCCCGGGCTATGTTTGGCAACGCACCATTACCATCTTTGGTATCTCTAGGCGTCATGAATTTCTTACCAACAGGAAATCCGTCTGCTTGTTTGCCTTCCAATATCATAAAAAAAATTAAAGCACCTCTGACATATAACTAAATTAACACCAAAATATTTTAGGCTATTAAATCTTATTAAACCTTTGTTATTTTTAGTAACGTTGACCAAAGAAATGTTTATTTTTCAGAAATGGATGTGGTGTTTCTTTGTCTTGTATTCGGGTTCAATGTGGAGACCCGTTAATACCGGGGCATTGAAAGCTCCGCCTAAAAACCCGACTACTATCGAAGCACAAGCGAAGTTTTTCCAGTAAGGTTTTTTATCTACTTATATCCATTAAATCTGTACTAATATAACTTAAATTGAATATTGTCTAACACAAGTTGCTAGGGTAGAAATTTTTTACGATGCAGACATGAAATAACTGTAATATAATCAAGTAAATTTAAAGATAGGTAGTGCTCTTGCGCTTCGCTCATCTTGGCGGGGTCACTTCCGTGTAGACGCGGGATATAGCTAAATGATAATATATTATAAAACCAGAGATTTAACCTATTTCTTAACCATCGGGAAATCCAAAGGATATCATAATTCTTTGATATTCTATTACTCGACTCAGCAGTTAGGTAGAAAACAAATAAACTCTATAGCAAGGCTGTATATGCTTGCATGTTGGATTTTCAGTCATATGGAAGATTGTATGTAATAATAATACCTTAAAATACATAAAGTACTATGCATACATATTCCAAAAAATCCATACATTTTCACAGTTCTTCAAACAATTTATAAAAATAGTGGTCGCCCGTTGGTCGAAATTATACCATAATAAATTTTAATATCTTGTTGACAAGAACGCCATCTTCATTTCTCAAGACCAACTACTTTGTTTTTAAAGGTGCGCCATCTGTGATCTTTTATCGTAATCATCAATATATTTGTTTGTGTGTCAAATGCGTGGTAGTGTGGGTAATGTTTTATTTATTGAATTAATGTACTTTATAAGCATTTTTATTGAAAAATATTAGCATTCTGCACTTCTCCTACATATAAACTATAAGTGTGCCAAATTTTATGCTCTTGCTCGGACCCATTTCCGAAGGTAAAAAGGGGTCCAAAGTTTTGGCATCACGTATTAATATATAGATTCACTTTAGACAGAATTTGTACATAAAATTAAAACAGTATGCTATTAATACGAGTATATAAAAATGAAAAAATCCCCATTTCGGGTGGTCATCCCATTACGTATGCACGGATGAAACGATTTTGCTAATGCTATATCTGTTATGTTGGTTATTGTCAGGAAAAGATCCTTAAGAAAAAAAAATCGGAAAAATAAATAGCAAGGAACATGGAAAAAAATAATACTTTAGTCCATACAAACTGTAATAAAAAAAGCGACACGAAATTCACCGGGTCGGCCAGTCGGCGAACAATAAATAAATATCTTGGACATGTTATTAAAACTGAGTCTAACCCCAAAGTAAGCAAATGATATGCTTGTGTTTTAGGTGTTACTCAATGACTCTAATACATAGAAATACTTTAACAGATATCGTAATAAATTCAATAAAAAACCAGACCCGGAAATTAAAATTAAAATGTTCATAACACAAATAACTACGAGTATCAACGTCGGCAATCGAACCCGAGCCTCGCGGTTGGTCGATGGAATTAGGCGTCTACGCTAGCCCTTCGATCAACGAGGTGGTCATAAAAAAGTATCTTCACGCCCATATCCCCGAATGGAGTAGGCAGAGGCACAACTAGGGCCACCCACGACTAGCCGTAGACACTAAGTCCCACAATGTGATAGGTAGCGAGCCTATTGCCAACCAGGCACATCCCGAGCAACGTTTTTTTATTTAGAAAATTGGGAAACCCAATTTCCTTTTTGTTGCTCGACCCGGGATTCGAACCCGGGACCTCGTGCAGTCAAGTCCAACAACTGAACCACTAGACCACAGAGGCGGTCATAAAAATAAATAAAATATCTTAAGGCCTAAATTATCATTTTTAGTTATTAATATAAATGTGAGTACATTACTTTATAGGGATTTTTTCTCAGTACAGCTGAGTCCATACAAGATAGAGTTCGGTCATGTTTGCGAGGACCCCAACACGTGGGAGCAGCGTTATGAGAAGAAAGACTTTAAAAACCACAGGGACATGGGAAAAGTAACTTTTGTTTTTTCGCTTTGTCTTCTAACCTTCTATGTTTCTTTCTCTGTCGCGCTTGGCTTGGCTTGGCTGAAGGTACAGGCATTTGCCCACATCAGAGGACTTCGATCAGGGACATCGCTTGGGCAGTGAGCGCCACTTCATAGAAAGACATGAACGGGCAAGACCAGCTACAGGATTATTTTCTGCTAAAGTATGCCGCTTCTGCTTTTTTCCTTTATTTGCATTTGTCTCTTTAATTTCTGTTCTATGCTATCTTTAAGTTAGGTCATTAAGCTTTCTTTAAATTTAAAATTACGAAAATGATTTTAATGATACTTTAAATTACGAAAATGATTCTAATTATACTTTCATTCAATCATTTTCGTAATTTAAAGTTATCTTGTGAATAGTTTAGTGAAAGTATATAAGGACACTATTGCGTGCTAGTGGGATAATGATCAGTGTGGTCAGTCGAGGTGGGAGAGCAACGACTTCCTCTGATAGGCAACACCACCCCACCTATTACTCCTTAACGTCTGTGCTCGTTTTCTTGTTCGGCTTACTAACGCAAATGGCTTAGCATCTTTATCTAATATATGATAAAAAAAGAAGTTATAAGGACGTAAGTGGCTCCTATAAAAATAACTGACCTTCTTAGTGTTTTGGGGATTGTAAACAGCGTAATGACTTATGCATAATTTACTACCAAAAAATTTTTTTTTCATCTCCTAGGAACCCGGAGACTGAAATAAAACCAGCTATGTTTGAGCATAGATCTGCAGCTATCTCCATGTTACATTTCATCAAAATCAGTTCAGCAGCTTTACTTTAACTGTCTGATTAATAAACGTAGACTTAAGTACTTCAAGGTTTTTGAAGACATATAGTCTTTGGGTAACATAGACTAACTATGTTTAAAAAGACGCTAAAAGCGTGGAAGACAATCATGTGTATTCTATACATATATCTATGTATATTTAGCTAATATTTTCAGAAATTCATAAATATAAATAATTATTCTATGCGCATATATTAATTGCAAAAATTACTTGTCATTTTTTAAATTTAGATAAATGTGCTAATAATTGTTCGCGCTTGCTTTTGTGTCTAACAACCATTAAGCTTTTAGCTTTTTCAAAAAAAATCATATAAGTATTTCTACAACGAGCCCCATCTTATTCTGTCATTACAAAAGTTTATGTGCTTTGTTTTTTCATTGATTATTAACTAAAAATAGGAACTATAACCATACGTCTTGCCTATTAAATATAGCGGTGGAGCTTTAAAACTCGTATTGTGGTAATATTTTTATTTTAACACACTCCAATAGAAGGAAGTTTTGGTATCATAGTATTTATTACGATGTGATACATACTATAATATCAACTTAATTTCACTCCTGCGTCAATTCATGTTAATAAATAAGACGGGATGTGTAGCTCTTGAATTTCGATTTCATGTAAATTTGAAATTGCTATCGAGAATAAAATTTAAGCATCCGATTAAATAATCTATTCTTTTTTATCCGATTGTAATTTCCAATTTTCATGAATTCGAGATTTAAGAGTACTGACTACTAGGTTTTAACTTTTAGTTAAATCACACTATTAGTTGTTGAAATCCAAAGCTCTAAAGGTACAATTACAAAGTTCTTATTACTAATAAATTTAATCAACAAAAAACACCACTGAACTTTTTTGACAGAACTTTCGCTGGCAGATACCTAATTTTATCTCATTGGCATTAGGGGATTTTATGACAGAGTAAAACTATAAACATTCAGATCACACTACAATATTCAGTTGGTGTAAAGTAATTCTCAATTTTAGGTCCGATGGGGAGACAAGAAAGGAGGATATGGTGAACACTACTGGGACTTAAATCATGCAGGTCATAATAATGACCACAACGGCTATGATGATGGATCTGATGATGGCTCATACCATGAAGAATCTAACGATCCGTATGATGAACCAAGTCAACACTCTCCAAGTTACGGTACTGAAGAATATAATCCAGAGGAATCTAGTTACGAGGAAAATGGAAGAGCTAAAAGAGCTCATAGGAGACAAGCAGTTAAAACGCGAAAAACTGAAAAAGTTTACGATGAAGGTTACGGGAAAAAAACAACTACACAAAAACCTACAGAAGAATTTGATGAAAGTGACTCAAACGATGAAAAAGAAAGTGACTCAAACGACGAAAGAGAAAGTGAAAAAGAAAATGTAAATAAGAAACCTCGAAGACCTAACGTTGATACTAAATCAGAGAATTCAAAAGAAAAGAGTGATGTTGTTTTAGTTATAGATCACAAAGACAAGGAAGACAATAAAGAACAAAAGGATACAGTAACAAAACAGACTGAACAAAAACATTTCGTGCCTTATGAAGATGGTGCAGGAGTGCGACAGCATTATCAACCTCAAGTAGCTTCTGCATCAGTGCCTAGACTATTTCTCGAACCTTCTACTGGTCATGTCGTAGATAGAGCTACTGGACAGGCTTATGTACTGCAGCCAGTTGCTATTCGTAGCCCTATTTATAATTATTAGCTTAATAATAAGTTATAATGTGAGTTCGACTTACAATAAGTATTTATTTTATTAAACGACTATTACCAAGATATGCATTTTATTATTATAAGGTTGAGAGTTAATAATATATAATCTACATAAACATATTATATAACAACAATAATCGGTTTAAGAAACTTGAATGACGTGGACAAACCCCAAAAAATGTTGTGGTCACATCCAGACAATCGGCCAAGTGCGAGTAGAGGTATGAAAAAAGAAAAAAAAAGTATCTCCCGAAGAGGTAGACAAAGGCACGACCCCGCATCTGCGACTAGCCAAAGACATACACCCTTACATAATTATACATAAGAGGTACTAAAAAACTAATTAAGTAGAATGGATTACAGCAGTGAGGAAGAGTTTGATAATTATATTAATAAAGTATACTTCTTTAATTAGCGGCGTGAGTCCCAATTGGCAAGCCTATTGCCAACCCGGCACATCTCCAATCCCGGGCAACGTTATTTTTATCAGAAAATTAAAAATACAAGTTTTTGCTGCCCGATACGGAATTCGAACCCGCAACCTCATGAAGCCAAATCCAACGCCGAAGCGCTAAACCACAGAGGTTAATTAAACACCAGTTAATTAGTAGGTAAACGTCTCAAGTCCACAATGGCTGTGGGTGCATGCCTTTGTTTCCACAGCAGTGAATTTGCGCTAAATTTCTAAAAAATACTGTCATTTTTCAAATATTTTCAACTCACACACGTCTTCTCCTTCTTCTGCATAATCACGGTAAAACAATGATTTGCTACTAGCCTCTTGACTTTGGTTGGATTACCTTGCTGTCGTTGAAAAGCTTTTTTACAAGACCCTCTAACCCAAAAACATAATAGCCAGCTCTAACGTTTTAAAGGAATGAAGAAAGCTAAGCACCTATCTTAGGGCCAAATACGAAAACCCTTCATTTCTTGCTGAGTAAATATCGTGTATTTTCTCACGCATCAACAAATGTTATCGGTCATTTTATCAAAGACATACGTTAAGGGTATCTTGATGCGGGTTTAAAACGTCAGAATCATAGGGAGAGGGTTTATTTTAGGTATTGTCATATAGATGAATGAATATGGAGGAAGTAAAAGTGAAGAAAAAAAACCTTATTTTTAAAATGGTATTTTTTTAATATAACTACTATAACGTTCAAAAATGTATATTACACATACATACATATCTTCACGCCAAGTCCCTTACGGGGTAGGCAGAGAGTATCGAGTGCCAGACCTCACGATCCTGACAAACCTGTCTTGCTTCCTTCACATTCATAACCCTTTTCATACAAACACGCCGGTTTCGGAGACTCTTGACACCACCCTCGGATAATATCCGATTGATCTGATCGTGAAATGTCAGCCTTGGTCTCCCCGGGTACCTACATCCATCCACATTCGCATTGTATATCTGCTTTGTCAATCTTTCATCTGTCATTCTTTCCACATGACCGAACCAGCGGAGCATGCCCTTTCGCATTTTAACACCAACACTTTCTTTCAATCCCATATTCACGCCCATATTCCCGAAGAGAAAAGGCACGAGAGGCATAAAACCAGGGCACCCACGACTAGCCGAAGATACTTAGTTCCACAATGTGATAGGTGGCAAGCCTATCGCCAACCGGGCACACATCTAATCCCGGGCAAGGTTATTTTACACATTTTCAAAGTCAATTCCGATGCCTACAACTACAACTACATCTGATCTACAACTATGAGATTCCGAAGACATTTCTGATCTGTGATCGTATGTAGGTGTATTTTATAATAATAAACAAAAATAACGCCTTTTGGTAGAGATTAGCACACTCCAAACTCAAAGACCAACCGCTGCTTGAGATCGAGTCCGATTAGGGGTGTGGGATTGTTTGCGTGACATTTTTTTTATTTTTCAAAATTTTATTTTACGTTTAGTACCTAATTGGTCCCTACACTGGGACATGCCTATATCGTGGGGTCCTAGTCACATGTCTATATAACAAACAAAGTAAAATGTATATTTAGGTACTGCTACTGGCACTACTACTAGGTACTACTACTCACTCAAATGTTTATTAACACTCAGATTTTTTTAGGATTTGAGTGTTTATTAAAATTATTCCTATTTTTTTTAATTAGTTCTATGTATATACTTACTTATAATATATATGATAAAAATCGTTGACGAACACCCACAATAAAATAATTAAATTTGCTTATTTTGAGGTTAGGTCGCTATTGTAATTTGTTCACAAACATATATTTAATTATAGTATTTTCAACCAAGTTTCATCTCAAATGCAACAATAATTATCTCCAATGAATAGTCATAAAACCTCACTTTCTCAGTGGACCATGTGAATACGTAATAAATAAATCAAGGGATAGTAGCCCTTTAAGAAGCCCATGTCCCATTGTAATGTTAAGTAGGGACACGCGCCAGATGAAAAAACAAGATGTACGGCGAGGAAGCTGGCTATTGTGTTTCATTTGTATTGGTATAAGGCGTCATCACTCTTTTTAATTTTTTTTTTCAGTTTTTTTTTTTTAAATTGCTGCTGCTATAACTTTTATGTTTGTATTCTATTGATGATGTTAAGTATGAAATAAAAATGAGACTGATTTTCATTACTTTTCTCTTTTTGATTTGTTTAAAATCCCGAATAATACATAAGTTAACTCATTAATAATAAAAATAAATAATAATAAATATCTCAGGACAAGTCACACAAATTGAATCTAACCCCAAAGGAAGCAAATTATATGCTTGTGTTATGGGTGTTAGTCGACGATTCTAATACATAGAAATACTTAAATATATAACAGAATAAATTTAATAAATACCCTGACATGGAAATGCAGATATCTAAATGTTCATCACACAAATGCCTGACCCCGTCGGGAATCGAACCCGAGCCTCGCGGTTGGTCGATGTAAGTTAGGCGTGTACGCTAGCCACTCGACCAACGAGGCGGTCAAAGTAAATAAGTTCAAAACTGAGAATGGCGTTTTCCCGGTGGTAAGGGGGTATTTTAATATCTGGAAAAACTATATACAAATTGACCTAACTAAAAAAATAAATAAAATACCTAAGCGTTTCATGGTTTATTTGGATTTTAGGTTGCGATATCTTGTGAGCTCCAGGAGAAAGATTGTTTCGATGATGTTTCTATTATTCAGAGGTCTTTTAACTTTCAATATAAAAAGTCGTATATGATATACTTTTAAAAAAAGTAGTCATAATACTCTATCCGTCTTATTAATAAAAATGGACTAAGGTCAGTGTAAAATTAAGTTGATATTATAGTCTGTATCACATTGTAATAAGGACTACAATCTATGGTTAAACCTTGGAGTAATTTACGCCGCGTTTATTAATAAGTATAGGTATAAGAACTTGACGTGTTATGTAAGAATTAGTTAACTTATCTAAAAACCTTTTCAGTAGAGCCGCCAGGTAGAAAAGCAGGTGGTCTGTTTCTATAAAAATGCCAATTATCAAATAACGTGAAAAATGTTTCTACTAAAAAAATATCTTCAAACCATTATCCATGAAGGGATAGGCAGAGAACACCAATGGCTAGCCAAAGCCGAAATCCCCACAATGTGGCAAGACTATCGCCAAAAAAAGTCACATTTTCTTTTGGTTACCCTTTTCGGAGATACCTACAACCCAGGACTTTATGAACTCAAATGTAATGCCGGGCCGCAGAGGCGTTTCTTTTAAATTTTATTCAAATTTATCGAATGCCTCAACGTATGGATCCGCAAAAATGACTTGAATCCTTGTAGGTATACCAATCACTTTCGTCACAATTTATTCTAGCGTCCATTTTTATACACTGGCCTCTTGTGGACCTCCTCCATCTCACAGATTAAGTAAAAGCATCAAATACCAGTAACTATACTACATTAGTAGGTACTATTACTTATTCTGTGACTATAATAAATAACAATTTTGTTCAATTCGTTTATTCAATAGTTGCTAAAACTATTATTTGCAAGTACAGTTAAACTTTCTCACAAACACTAATCCTTACAAAAGCACCGTTACCACGTAAGTGTAGACCAAAGATATCCCTGTCCACCCTTGCCTTCAAAACAAGTTTGACCAGTTACGTGGGAAAAGTGGCCAGTGTTTTCAAATTCTATGAAATTTCAACCTTATAATATGGTAATAAGGTTTGTATTTTAATGTTGTTGCGATTATGTTTTGTAAACCCCTTTAAAATCTTTTTCTACAAAGGTGTCCCATCGGAAGTGAACAAGTGTCAAGGGTGTGTCGTCTAATTTATGAATGGTCTGACACACGGACATTTAATTCAGTATCATGGCCTACTCGTGAAGCAGAAAATAATTTGTTGTCATCTCAATGTTTTAAATAAATTACGATTTACATATCTATCGTAATAAACAAATAAATTTCATCTTAATATAATAAATGCATAATACAAACCTTAAAGTAAGCAAATTAGGTAACTAAGTACAAAGATAATAATAGGTAGGTACTCATAAATAGCCAAAAATACAGACATCTATGTCTATAGCAATGCCCCTCCAGGAATCGAACCGGAGTATCGCAGTTGGTCGGTCGAGATAGACGTGTACGCTAACGCTACGGCGAACAAGGCTGTCAAATTACAAGGGTAACAATATTTCGAATTATACAATGTAAAATATCGAATTCTTTTTAAAATATTTTTCATAATAAAAAAATTAATAAATTTGACGCTAATGAAAAACACGTGAAGTCAATAGAAACAATTTTTTTATGGGAATACCTCATTTGAGAGGTAATTAGTTATGTAAGTCTTCCGTCATGAAAGTACAGACAGTATGAAAAGTTGCAGTGGTTGTTTGTTTTTTTTTTTGGACTCAAAATATTGTTAAAATAAAGAACACGTCCGTGTGTCACGTAACGTGTGTCAGTTGCTCAAGGAAGTATGACATGCAAATAAAGGGTCATCACAGACTGCCCTTTCTCACATAAGAAAGTGGTCAAACCGGTTACAGGACGAACCCTTCGCCATTAAAAAATTAAAGAATAAAAGGACAGTTGGGTCGTCCTAGTCCATTCTTTGTCCATAACCCGTTTGACCAGTTTGGGCCTGGGAAAATTTTAAACGTTGCCTATTACCTTAATGACAATTCTTTGAATGGAGATTATTTTCCTGGTTCAGGCTCAAGGAGAGGGTTTAGTAGTCTCGTAGCTTCGGAAGCTAAAACCGCTAAAAATATTTAGGTACGTAAATGTAAATTTCGAATAGGTCCCATAAAAATTTGATTCAGGTAGGCCCATTAGTTTTTATTTTATGAGCATTTTTTACCTATTTTCACCTATCTCGATGTTTATTTTTATTAAATTTAATCATATCAGCAATAAACTGAAAAGTATTAAATAAAAATAACTACGTCAATTAAAACCGAAAAAAAATGAACATTTAATATTAATAATATAATACCTATTACGTATATTATGTGCTATTTACTAATAGGTTTGAAGTCGGTGCTGTGCCTTAAACTAATAATTATATTAAAAGTAAGTATTAAATTATAAATAATTAACGTAGGGCCACAATTATTATTACATTTATTTTGAAATTTGTATTAATGTTGTTGAATAATATCTGTAATTTTATGGTCAGAAAGTAGATAAACAATTTCCTCACTTTAGGGTGAGAACAATTCGTTTAATTTCACCGACTTTTAAAAAGGAGGAGGTTCCCCTTTCGACTGCATGTTTATAAATTTTGTATGTTTTTTGATACGATTAATCCCTCAATAGCCAACCGATTTTGATGCATCTTTTTTAAATAGATAGGTATTAACAATGAGGTCGAGTCGTCAAGATAGTTGAATTTTGTTTGCGTTATTAAGTATACTTAACTCAAAAACCATTAGATATCTTTACAAAAAAATCAAATCCCGAAGTGGTATATAATGACATAGTTGGAGTTGGTCGTTGCAGTTTTTCATGCAATAAATTATGTACCTATTCAATATTAGAAAATATGTACTTTTGAACAAACATTTTTTTGTGTGTAGGTGCAGTACGTAGGTACCCTATTTGTTTGTTTTTTACCGTACTAAGTAATACAATAATAGGAGGAAGTTCAGTTTTTAGAATTGACAATGTAATCTGGCTAAGAATCATGAATCTAGAAAATATAGATCTTTCTTTCTAAATTTTCCACGCACGCGTGCATCGTCGAAAAGGTAGATAAAGGTATAACGTCCGGTAGACGAAGTATATTTTTCAATCCCACTATGTAATAGGTACATACATACATACATACATACATATCTTCACGCCAAGTCCTTTACGGGGTAGGCAGAGTATCGAGTGCCAGACCTCACGATCCTGACAAACCTGTCTTGCTTCCTTCACATTCATAACCCTTTTCATACAAACACGCCGGTTTCGGAGACTCTAGACACCACCCTCGGATAATATCCGATTGATCTGATCGTGAAATGTCAGCCTTGGTCTCCCCGGGTACCTACATCCATCCACATTCGCATTGTATATCTGGTTTGTCAATCTTTCATCTGTCATTCTTTCCACATGACCGAACCAGCGGAGCATGCCCTTTCGCATTTTAACACCAACACTTTCTTTCAATCCCACTCTTTCTCGGATCTCACTGTTACGAATGCGGTCAGCGAGCGTGACACCACAGATTTTCCGTAGTGCTCTCATTTCGACCGCATTTATCCTACTTTCATGCACTTTCTGACATACCCAACTCTCGCTTCCATACAGTAACGTTGGAATAAGCACAAAATTATCCAAAGCGAGTATATAGGTGGCACCCTTATTGCCAATCGGGCACTTAACCCATCCCCGGACTACGTTAGAAAAATGCAAAAACACATTTTTAATTACTCGACCCGGGAAAAACCCCAGTCCTAATATAGCTGACCACTAGACCACAGAGGCTATAAATCATTTTGACATGTCATCAATCTAAAATCATTTAAATTAGTTTTAATTATTTTGCTTTATGTACAGATCTCTCTGTCTATTCCATTATGTATATCATTATTTTTAACCCACTTCAAAAAAGTAGGTCTCAATTCGACTGTATGTCTGTTTTATTGGCCGCCTCGTTGGTCGAGGGGCTAGCGTACACGCCAAGGTTCACCGAACAACCGTGAGGCCCAGGTTCAATTCCCGATTTGTGTGATGAATATTTAGATGTCCGCATTTCCGGTTCTCAGTGCTTATTAAATTTGTTCTAGTCTATATTTAAGTATGACTACCACTTATAAAACAAAAGTTCGATGAAGTTGTAAAAAATCGTAAGATTAGCAACAAGTTAGTCATTCAAAAAAAATCATAACACAAGAATATAATTTACTTGCTTTGTGGTTTGATTCGATCTAACTTGTCCAGAAATATTTATTTATTTCTTTGTTTGTTAAACGATTACCTGGTCAATAACAAACAGATTTTGATAGTTCTTTTTTAGACATATACGTCATGATTCCAAGATGGTCAAATATTAGGTCGTACCTGCTTAATAATTTATAATTTTCGTCTATGTCGACCTCATCGTTGATGACAAAAAATGGTGCATTGTTAGGTATACTTAATCCAAAAGTCCAATCCAATCCCCGACTGCAATACCCACACACACACACACACACACACACACACACACTCACTAGTGTGTACTGTCTAGCATTCGTTTCGTTTAAACATTTGTTTGCTACATAATACGCCGATTTGCTCAAAACATAATATAAATGTAGTATGACCGTATCACCTCAGCCAGCGTTCCTGCAGTTTGTTCGCTACGTCGTGATTATTTCAGAGTTTTAATGCGATTTGGAATTACACATCCATCGCAGCATATCTTCGTGGTGGTTCGGGAATCATTAGTAGAATTGTCCATCTGCCAGACAGCTCGTAAGAGGAGAGCACTGGTTAAAATATTGGTCATCACTAACAAGAACTTTTCGCCATTTGTGTGTTGCTTATGTATTTTATAAGCCTTTGCTTTTTGTGTGCAATAAAGTATTAAATAAATAATAATAATACTAATAAACAAGAACACTGGTGGTGGAGTGCTGTGCAGTTACTTGCCCGCGTAAAGATCCATAGCGTTATTTATTTCTGGCGCCATAATTACTCCTTACTAAAGCTCAGTGAAATTTGACAACGAGGAAAAAAACATGTACGAGGGGCCTTCAATAATTACTTAGCCTCATCGCCCCATGGCGTTGTTGTTTCAAAAGAGTTTTACTATCGTGCAGTAAATACTTTTTGAAGTCTATCAAGTAGTTTTCAGTCTTTTCCCTTTATTTGTTTTGTTTCGACAGCCTTTGGAAGCGAGCGTGTCGGTCGGTTTTGCAAAAATGGAAAAAGAACAATATCGTTCGGTGATTAGATTCTTGTTTTGGAAGGGAAAACGAATGATGTGGTCATCGCTGCCACAGAGGCCTATTTTGAAGACCTCGGGAAATCGTATTTTTTTGACAGGTTAAAAAAGTTGGAACATCGCTGGTCCAAGTGTATTGAATTGAAAGAGACTATGTTGAAAAATAAATCTTTAATTTCTCAAAATTTTCTTTATTTTTTCTTAGGCTAAAAATTTATTGAATGGCCCTCGTATTTGTGTTATTTGCTCACTCGAGGAAAAAAGATATATTATTTAATACCTTTTGCACACTGTTCGAGATATGTAGCCTGTTGACTAGATATATTCAAAAAGTTTACAATGCCTTACGAATTCAGTATAGTAATGAGTCCAGGATATTTCTGAGGCTGAACCGTTACTGTTGATTGTAGTGTTTCAGGGATATTTTCAGAAGAGAGAATGGACTCTTTTTTAAATTAAACTTATGCATTGGTAACCTCGCGGCTTTTACAACTTGATCAGATTAGGTTGGCGCAAAGTGCTCAGCCCGAGACATTATAATTTAAATAGGTTGGGCTGTTCCCTACAATGCCAGCAACAAGAGCTGTCTGAAAACTAAACCTCAACTTGGTGCTGCGTTTTGGTTACTGTATGGATCGATTGGATGGGTTGCTGCTTCTCACTGCAACCCACCACCATTCGAATCAATGGCAAGCAGAGATTATAGTTAGAGAACGAATGGCCAAAGATATAAACATTATTCTTTAGCAAGAGTGGAGTGGTAAGTGAAAATGGCATAAAACTCAGAAGTCAAAAAAAGTAACCGAAAAAAAACCGTACGTCATTTTCTTGTCTTTTGACACTTAGGGATGTTAAATTAAAATTATATCGCATGTCGATTTTTAGGAAATATTGAAGACATCTCAGAGTAGTTCTTTGTTTCAATTAGGTTAATCAACCTTCTTACCACAAAAAAAGTTAATCGCCTGCTTAGTTAAACACTGTTTAAAATTGACACCCAACTAATAACATGTTACAAGTGGCTAACGTGTCAACATGTTATTGTTCGAAAATCCGATTTTAGACACTGTTTAATAAAAGGCGTGTTCAATTAGTGTTTCATTTTTTTCTTAGTAAGATGGTAAAACTGTTTGTTTTGTTTGAAAATAAAGCAAACGAGCAGGTGGCTTTTCTAATTGTAAGAAACAAAGTTTACATAAAGACAATATAGACGTTATTGGCACGTTCATTCTTGCATGCCAACAGCTACCCTATTCTTCAGCAAGGAAAACTACAGTGGCGAACTCTCTGTACATTGTAAAGTTATAAAATTAGTGTTCACTATTCGTATGATTATTATAGTAATCCGGGCGAACAGTAGCACATGAAATTTAGATAAAATACCTATTTTAAACGTTTTTTTTTTAAATGTTAGTTAACTAATACTGGAACATTTGTGTTGTGACAGTTGGCAAGTTTAGTGTCGTGGTTTGGGGGCTATGTGGATTGTGGACGGTCATATAACATTTTGACAAAAACACCTAAATTGGGGATATTTTAACATGGAGGTCAGTATAAATGTATTAATGCAAAGTATTCAAGTGTCTGTTTGCTTATTTTAATTTGAAAAGTTATTATTGCCAATATTCTTTTCTATGAAATATTTTATATTCTGTATTATTGCATTACATTGTACTTACAATAATTTACCTGTAGAAAAGTGAATTTTTTACATTGAAGATATTAAAAAAATAGGTGCAAAAGATTAAAATGGGCAGCAGAACAAATTTTAGCATTGTTAGAATTTTTATCTGTCTGTCTGTGTCCCGACCGCTATTTACGCTAAATTTGCTGAACCGATGGCAACGAAATTATAACGTACTAACTGACTACAAGGAATAAGTTATCAATTCGTCTATAATATGATACTTGCACGTTTGTTACTTGTACTTTTTTCGAAAGATAGATCATGACTCAGATGTGATCCCATTTAAATTTGAACAAGATCTGAAAACTAATTTAAGAGTTGTGCCTACTTAGTAATGCATATTGTTCTTGTTATTATCAACGATGCAGTAACTTTCAATATCATAAAAAAATGAAAATGATTACCAACTTTCAAATTGGAATTCTAACATTTGATTGATCTCTTTAAAGTAAAATTGGAAATATCCAATTTGCATAATAATATTCTTGGTCAATCTTTTTGTGTTGTATAGCATTCTAATATATAGTAACCATAAGAAATGTGTAAGTCAAAGGTGGGGAGAATCAACCCCTTTGATTTTTAAATAGATATGCAAATATACGTGCAACTTCAACTTGTGCAGTTTAATTGTCATAACAGTGTAGTAAAGGTCGTCAAACTGTTTACTTTGAATTTTGAACTATTAAAATTAACATGTTTTAACTTGGTAAAATAAATGAAGTGAAATAAAAGATACATTTTCTGGTGGTTGCTTATTTAATTTTGTTTCAATCTAATTTACAAAGGTAAGTGATAAAGCCGATTTCTATACCAATTTTATAGCATGATATTACCTTATTCTGAAACATTTTTAGTTTACACAGTAATTACCATCCTAGTACATAATGATCATAATATTAATGTAAGCCAAACATCTTAATGTGTGACATTTTAATGTTGACCTAATTTAAACAGGATATCTGTTAATTTATACGAATGAAGGATTAATTCGATGTAAAGGATATTTTTTTGTCTGATGTTAACTTGCTTGATTACATTTTTTTGTATCTTTTATGTTTTTTTCATTTTTTTGTTATTGGCCTGATTTGATTTATTCAGGCTCGTTCATCCTCAGGCGAGCGAAGTCCTCGAAGACAATGTTGTCCTCTTCCTCGTTGGTGTAGAGCGAGTTTTCATAGCGGTGTCTCTCAATCGACTGCATTTTCTTCATAGCATTGAAACGTTGACGTTCAACTGAACCTATAGAGTAAATAATGAAATTATTACGACTTTTGATAATACATTATTAAGATAAATAATATATAGGTACGGTATAGTTTTAAAACATGCTTAAAGGTAAGAGGAATTTAAATAAAATTTGACATAAGTAGCTTTGCACAATAATCTGTTTCAAACTGAAAAACTTTTAGGTTTCCTTAGGAAATATATAATTTTGACAAATTTGTAGTACCAATGTTAAAATAGCAATACTACAAAAATACTATTACGTAATAAATAAATAGATTAAATTAAATTTTAGATTTTTTTTAACTTAGTATAACTCATTTCACTTCTTGAGATTGATTTGTTTTTGGTAACAATTTCTTTAATTACATTTAACTGCATATTAAAATCATGTAATCCTTAGTTCATACTAACCTTCAGCTGGATGCAAAAGTTTGAATGGTACATCAGTCACCAGCTCTCCACCCAGTGTGCCACAGTTAAGCTTGACACGTACTGAGTATGAAACCACGATACCAATGGCTTCAGCTGGGCACTTGCCCTCGCCAACCAGAGTGGAGCTGGCCAAGTTAACATCGTCCTCCTTCAGATGTCCATCCAAAGCAACACCTGTAATATAAATGTTTGAATGAATTCAAAAAACCTGTTATTTAAAATTCAGCAATATCTATAAATGTTGACTAGGTTGTGTGATGTGAGTTATAGGAAAATAAAAATAAATAAAAAAAAAAATTACCTCGGATATCCTTGTTGCTGCGAGCCAAAGGTACTAAGTAGAATGACTTAGAAAGGCTGGCCCCAGGAGTTATTGGGCAGCCTTCACGACTTTCCAAGGATGCAACATGGCGGCTGAACTGGCTGTTGATCATGGTAATCTCAACATGCTGCACCACCATGCAGCGGATGTTGCGTACAGATTTCCTTGAGTTGTTCGATACAATGATGTTAGCAGCAATTTTCTCGCCGTGATAATAGATCTCCTTATCCAAGGTAACTTCGAGGCTGATCTTGCCATTGCTGAAGGTGAATCCCTTGCTTACAAGGGAACTTGGAAGGCGACGTCCACGGGAAGCAGAAGCATGTTGTAGCTTTAAAAAATATACGATTACATAACCCAATTTATATTCTAAATGGGATCATTAGTAGATATATTTATATGTGTGGATGTGATCACAACTGAACAGCGCCTGAACCAACTAAGTTGAAATTTGGCACTATACAAAAAAAACTTCTTTTTCCTTGATTGGCTCCTGTGGTATAGTCAGATATCTTGAAAATGCATTCATTAAATGTTTCAGAATATTTTTGACTTATAAGACATCCAACCTACATGCATCTTCATTTTAAATATTAATCCATATAATCGTATTAAAGAAAGAGAAATGATTTTTAAATTAAAGAAAAACTTACAAGAGTATGTTAATAAAATATTTATGTAATGCAAGTGATAAATATTTAGACTTGAATATTGTAATCTTCGCGACTTAAAACGTTTTCGTATTCAATGAATAGGTATTAAACGTTTCTTATAGTTCGAGTGCAGTATCCTAGTAGCTAGACTTTTATTTTTTCAACTGTAAAAGTTATTCCGATCCACGAAACTTTTGTCTTTGTATGAAAAGAGTAATGTATATATAAATAATGGGTAGCTGTACGTACCTTCTTGATGGCAAGAGTAACAGAGCTCCTCTTGTGTGTCTTTTGGTCTTCGCTTTCAGCTACGTATGTTCGCACGCAGTATTCTACACCCATAGGCTTTCCCTGGTCTTCGTCAGATGGTTGCAGAGTTACCTAAAACACAAGATCTTATAAAATTGTTGCCGAGTTATAAGAATCACATTTTAAAAAATGTTCCTGATCAAGTTTCATACCGAAGTCGGTGACATCTCAGGGAAGGTAAAGGTGAAGGGGAAAGCGTTGGGTCCCAGCTTTTTCAAAAGCTTTTCTTGGACAGGTGTCAATTCCATCTTGTTGTTCACCATCGGTACAACTTGCTCCTGGCCAATGACCAGTTCCTTGGAGAACTTCACTCCCATAACCTCATCTTCCTCCCTACCGAATCGGTAAGTGGTAACTAGCTGCACAAAAAAAAAAAAACATTAATTCACTCTTACGGGCACATAGTAAAACAACACTAAACCACTCTTAATATCACATCACTTATACCTGGCTGTACACTTTTCTCCCTTTCAGGTATTCGGTGTCCACCACCACCACTCCATCGACGGGGTCACAGTAATCTACATGATCAATGAAGTCACGCTTGCCAAGGTAAACCGTAACTTTTCCATTCGGGGTGGTTTTCTTGAAAACCTTTACGGCAACGACAAAAGCCAAAGAAAGATAATCAAGCATTTTGCTTGTATATTTGGCGCAGGTTATTAACAGACAAAAGGAGTTGTTTTGCTTGGGGTTGTATGGAAATCAGTGTGAGCTTGAAGCCCTCACCAGAAATGACAAAGAGCGCTCACTGTCTCATATTTATAGTAGAAACATGTGAGGTTTCCTACAAAGCAAAGCATCCTAATAGGATTTTGTACGTAGAAATACAAATTGGATTAAAATCGCACGACATCAATTTGTAATATCTAAATCGATAGCGTAATTCTCATCACTACGTTCATAGTAAATTTTAAAAACAATTTTTAAAAACAAAACCGGTTGACAATGTTTTGACAACAGGATTATTTTGACATGAATATTTGACATTTGACGAAATGACGATCGCGTTTTGCAATTTTACTACTTATTCCTGTGTTTAAAACTTTTTTAATTTAATATAAATAATTCTTATAAGATTTTGATAAGATTATGATAAGAAAATAATTAATTTAACATGTAATCGCTTACAATACCTATGATCGACATGTAAATTAAATAATATATCAAAAATTTTATTTGTAAGTTGAGTGTAATCTATACCCTTGTTTTTAATTTCCGTTGTATACTAACTTTGCAAGTAAATTTCTGCGATTGTTTTCAGCTACACCATCAGCATGCCAACGTTCCTAACGCCTGGCCGGCATGGCTACAGTGTGCGATTTTCTCACACACATCCAGATGCATTAGCAGTTGCAACTAGTCAGTATTATGGTCTAGCTGGTGGAGGAACCTTGTTCTTTTTAGAACTTGCCCCAGATGGAACCACCATACAGGAATTGCAGAAACTAGAATGGAATGATGGACTTTTTGATGTTGTTAGTATACTTTTTTTATATCTTTCTCCGCTTAAGAAATGTCCTACTTTTGAGAAATTAGATACATAAATACTTGTCTTCACGCTAAGTCTAATGGGAAGGCAGAGAGTATTGAATGCCAGATGTCACAATCCTTGCAGTCCTGCGTAACTTTCTCCACATTTATTACTCTTTTCAAACAAATAGGTCTCTTTCTGAAACTTGAATATCCTCAGATAAAGCTCAAACAATTAGATCATGGAATATCAACCTAGATCTCCACAGTTTACTACATTCATCAACATTCACATTGAAAATCTTTTATTCAATCATTCGTCTGCTATTCTTTCCACGTGACTGAACCAATGGAGCAGAACCTTTCACATTTTTTTTTCTTGGATCTCACTGTAATTTTTGAAAAATTGAACTCACACATCCTAGAAAACAATAAATCCGAAAGTGAAACCTAATATCTCATGCTTTTGTAGTGTAAAATAATTTGAGTTGAGCCTAAAGTCAAAATTTGATTTAAATGAATTATTTGAGATTGTAACAATCACAATTAATATCTTAAAGTTGTCTGTCAGAGATTACTTTGCAACGATAAGACCACCCATGTGTTAAATACTAAATATAAACCTTAGTTTAAATATTTTAGGTGGAACAGTTTCTAATATTGTAATTTTTTGGTGCATAATAAAATGTTTTAATTTGTTCATTCAGTTAATGTTGAAACACTGGTACCTGAAGCAAATTTTTCAAGAACCAGTGTCATATGTTATCGGAAGGTACATTGCCTATTTAACCAGCTAAGTAAAAAGATTAGGATTATAAATGGCTATGACGTTTATACTTTTAGATTTATATTTAAGCTGTGACTAAGTATGAATTTTGCATAGAGAACTTGACTTCAGAATGATTAAATTTTAAAGAAAAACATTTATTAGTGGACTAGTTCACATGAATGAAATCCAAAACTTTTATTGAACACAAATATCCACTTAAAAATACAGAATAAAAGCAATAAGGTAACATGCGTCCACTAAAAAGGAATGTCTTAGCGTTTTTACATGCTATCTCTAAATATAAAGCCACATCATTTTTGTAAAATTCAAATGCTGAAGCCGCATTTACTAATCACCTTAAACACTAAACTATAATACTGGTAATACTGTACATTGTATTAGGTCATTGAGCTGTGTTTGTTAATAGTTTCCTTACCATATCTACAGTCAAGGCATCAAATGCTTATATAATGCCACATTTGAATAATGAAATCTGATCAGGCTCCATATAGGAGCAGTCTGTACTTCAAGATGCCATTATATCCCTTAAATTAAAAAAAATGCAGCAACGTCAGCAACAATGTCATCAAGGTGTATGAAAATTTATGCATAGTTAAGTAGCTATAACTCAAAGACCACTTATCAGATATGAAAACCTCGAAAGAACAATCTACTTTTCTGTAAAAGAATCATAATCTGTTTATTATTTGTCAAGTAATAACAAACAGTAAAATAGATAACCTTCTTCATTTTTTCCTAAAAAGACTGCTTGTATATGTATATGTCTTTATGCTGAGTCCTGAATGACATAGGCAGGGCGTATCAAGAGCCAAATATCACATTCTTACAGGCTTACTGCATTGCATGCATAATTATGTTATAGTTTTTTATTGTATATACTTACATTGTAGTGTACTTGGCAAATACTGCTAAGTAGCAAATAATTGGGTCTACATTTTAAAGTTTCCATAAATATGACAAGGTCTTCTTCCACAAGGAAAAAATGAAGTGTGATGTAAATGTAACTTCACATAGTATTTGAGGATGCTCTGACAGTTTAGCTACTTAGAATACAATTCCTATATTAAACTTTTTAATTTCTTTGCTATTCTTGATTTAAAATTGCTTTATAATGTTAATTTTGAAAAATGTATATTTTCAGCTTTCTGATAAAAATAATGTTGCCCGGGATTGGATACACATGCCGCCAAGCGGGCATGTGTATCCAATCCCAAGCAACATTATTCGAATCCTTGGTCGGGCAACAAAAAGAAAATTGGGGTTTTCCAATTTTCTAATAAAAAAAACGTTGATCGGGATTGGATATGTGCCTGATTGGCGATAGGCTTGCCACCTACCACATTGTGGGACTTAGTGTCTTCGGCTAGTTGTGGGTGCCCTGGTTATGCCTCTGCCTACCCCTTTCGTGATATGGGCGTGAAGATAATTTTTTATAATTTTAACAGAGCAAAAGGTTTTGAATCAAAATATCTTGATGTTATATAGCTTAAAAACTTTCTTGATAATTGTACTATCTAATCAGAAATATATTTTCAAATCTGACATTAGCTTGTACAAACAAGCTAATAAAATACTCTTACAGGTATCATTTTAGTAAAGATAAATATATTATATTTAAGTATTAGTGTATAATTGTTGATGAACAGCTCAGATGAAAGATTGACAAAGCAGATATATAGTGTGAATGTGGATGGATGAAGGCTGTACCTTCAGGCGGGGAGACCAAGGTTGACATTCCACCATCAGTGGTTTCAGATATTATCAGAGGGTGGTGTCAAGAGTCTCCGAAACCAGCGTGTTTGTATGAAAAGGGTAATGAATGTAAAGGAAGCCAGGTAGGTTTGTCAGGATCGTGAGGTTTGGCACTCTATACTCTCTGTCTACACCGTAAGGGATTTGGCGTGAAGATATGTAACATTTCAGAATCAAATAATTTGCTAACTCAACTGTAACATGTTCATAACAGGTTAGAAATGTTTGTATAATAGTTAATCCTGTAATAATAATTTTATTAAACTTTCAGTTCATTTCTATAAATCATATCCATAATATATTAAAAGATATGATTGTCTATGTCTGTAAATATTATAAAATTATAATCTTGACATGGTTTATTCCTTTGGAGGATTTACAATACAATTATTCTAAATTGTTAACAATAATAATATAAATATATATGTAGCACAAATACAAGCAGGTCTTTATTTTATTTAAAAGTCTAGAACTACCAATCTATCTTTATTCATTATATTAATGTATTACATGATATGAGTTAAACCAGTGTTTCTGTTCTGCTATGCTCTAACGGTCAATATTAATAATCAATCCTAATCCAAATCTCGCTGTCCAAGATTGATATTTTGATCCATTTTTATGTTATCGCTTGCCAATAATTTCTCCGTGCACAGGATAAATATAGGAATAAGGTATAGGATAGGCCGGCGGATACGCAGCTATCTAGATTACTTGTAATCCATTAGATTGAAATACATTATCAACATTGGCTGTAAAAGAATTAGAAAGAAAATAGAAAAAATAAAAGTAGTGTCACATAGAAGTAGTAAAACCTAGTAGTTTCTATATTTCCTATTGTCGGTGCTTGGTGGAATTCCATTCTTGTGATTCCATTTCCATTTTTCATTCTTCTTATTTTGATGATGCGTGTATAGCGAAACCGGTTGGCTAAACTATAAAAATAAAAATGTATTGTGAAAAGTATAAGTGTTTGTGAATAAATTGTTTCAAGTAAAACTAGTGTTTAAACATTAATAATAACATTAAGTATTACGTAAATTTAAGTATCTTCCTGACTTAAGGTCACAAATAAATAAAAAAAAGGAAAGGAGATCCTAGATGATTCCATTTCCTAGATAAGCAATTGACAATTCCTCCATTTACTGTGTAACTGTTTTAGGATTCTCCTAGTTTGTTAGTTCTTGGTGATAGAATATTTTGCATTTCTAAAACATCTCTTAGTATTCTTGACTCTCTAAAAATAAGTCTTTGTTGAATAGCTTTGTAACTAAGATATCTAACTCTTACAATTATTACATAAAGCATAAAATTGACCTTGTAATATTTCTTCTAGAGGCAAAGGCATTGAAACCATACAAATACAGCTTAACATGCAAAAGTGACGTAGACACTTAATAGGCTTAAAATATGTAGTTTAATCTGCTTTATGGTTGGACACTCATAATATTTTAGGAAAAAGTGTATTTATTTTTTTAAAGCTGAGAAATAGTGTTTGCCTAAATGACCTTATTGATTATTATCAAACATATTATTTGATTCAGATTTGCCATTTAAGACACTGTTTTGCTGTTGGTTTTATCAGTTACTGAATGACATTTGAATGATGTTTAACAAATGTTGAGTTAGTTAAGATAACAGTCCCGAATCTTCCATGAAACACCATACACTTGCCACCTTGTTGAAATACTTGGATTAATGTATATGTCCTGCAATTGGTAAATAGTCTTAATTATTCCTGTTTTTATGAAGTCGGTGATTACCAATGTGATTCTGGTATGCAACATAAAGTAATAAGGTACTTATTATACTGACACTATATAATAATACTATGTATAAATAATAGTATTAGTATGATTAGTTAGTCCAATCTTTGATTTTGATTGGACTCAGAAGTTAGGTTGTAGCTACTAAGCTAAAACCACTCCGATGGAGCACAAAAGAAGCTATAACCTAACTTGTGAGTCCAATATTTTAAGTAAAAATTTTTTGCTGTGATTTGGTGATTTTTGCTTTTTTCAAACTGATATTATTGTGTTTATTTCTGACTGGTAGACATAAAAACTCAAACTTATAATAAAAAATTGATCTAAATTAGAATTAAATCTACACTTGTGAAGTTTGGTGCTTATTGACTGTATATTTTTGTCTGATTTATAGTGTTTATGTTATAGACATGGTCTGGAACGGGAAACAACATCGTAGCATGCGGCTCAGGAGATGGCGCTATAATCATATGGAGGGGAGGTTGTGCAGCACCTTTAAGAGTTCTACGTGCTCACCGAAGTGAAGTGTGCTCAGTGGATTGGCCTAGGTCACATCTGCTAAGTGCCAGTTGGGATACTACAGTTAAACTGGTGAGATACGTATTAGATTACCTCTGTACCCTTTTTAAACAAGTTTAAAAAGGAGAAGGTTTTCAATTTAATTATGTATTTTTGTATGCTTGTTACTTAAGTTAGTTATAATTTTAAATTGGTCCCAAATAAACTTGATCAAGATGCAAGGGCTTTGTGAATTATATGTTATAAACATTTATGCATACGTATCTTCACACCCGTATCCCTGAAGAGGTAGGCAGAGGCACAACAAGGGCACCCACGACTAGCCGAAGATATTAAGTCCCACAATGTGATAGGTGGCAAGCCTATCGCCAACCGGGCACATATCCTATCCCGAGCAACATTTTTTTTTATTAGAGAATTGGAAAAACCCAATTTTCTTTTTGTTGCCCGACCCGGGATTCGAACCCGGGACCTCATGCAGTCAAGTCCAACAACTGAACCACTAGACCACAGAGGCGATTGCATAAATAAGTATAACTCAAGAACACAAGATGGACCGTAAAAAATTATATGTAACTTCGGACTCGTAACCTGCCTTTCGAATAGAGAATTAACAAATCTTGACATGACAAAAAGACAATTGACAAACCTGATTTCATGTTTTTTTTCATTACTATAAAAAAAAATAAGACAGTTTTTTGCTGTTTTAGACCCGCCACCTACATTTGAAATATTGTCACGGAATTCAGTTTAAAAAAAAATTACACACTAAATCAAAGAAAGAAAGAAGAAGAGAGAAAGAAAGTCGATGTCTATTTTATGTTGGTTTATTTTTTTGTGGGTTTGGACAATTTTACTTGATTAAATCTGTTAATATTAGTCTATGACTAGAAT
>NJDC01014135.1:101321-173406 GCA_002245475.1 Calephelis virginiensis | reverse complement strand
TAAAAAATTATATGTAACTTCGGACTCGTAACCTGCCTTTCGAATAGAGAATTAACAAATCTTCACATGACAAAAAGAGAATTGACAAACCTGATTTCCTGTTTTTTTTCATTACTATGGAAAAAAAATAAGACAGTTTTTTGCTGTTTAGACCCGCCACGTACATTTGAAATATTGTCACGGAATTCGGTTTAAAAAAAAAATTACGCACTAAATCAAAGAAAGAAAGAAGAGAGAAAGAAAGTCGATGTCTATTTTATGTTGGTTTATTTTTTTGTGGCTTTGGACACTTTTACTTGATTAAATCTGTTAATATTAGTCTATGACTAGAACTTAAACATTTGGAACATCAAAAATAACATTTTTTTTTGGATATCTATTTTTTAGTGGCGTTGTAGGTATATCTACTTAAGTGATAAAAGACTAAGCGCGGATTTTTTATTACAATTTTTCTTTTTTTGGTAATTGTTGTTTTTGCCAGTTTAAATTACAGCGTTACTGAATGAGAAAATATTAATATGTATAACATATACATGGTAATACAAAAATAATTTCTACAAGAAAAATCCAATTGACAATATATGTTAAAATGTATTTAACCTCAATTTTAATAAGTTTTTCTTATTAAAATTAATTGTGTTTATGTCTGTACCTTGTGCGCCGTACTCTTTGCTAGGGCTTCTAATAACGGATTTTCGTTAAGTACTGGCCTGCACGTTGTGCTTTAGTTTGACGGTTTAGTTCTACAATGAACATATTTTGAGATGGTTTTAGAATCAGTGTACCTACATATGTTACATGTTATGAAACAAAAACAAATTATTTATGGTGAAATCAAGAAAATGACGCTAAAAGATGCACATGATCTAACACTTGACACTCCATAAATGACAGATATCTAATAAACTGGCAATGAAAAATCTGTACAATGTGTAAGTCCAGTTTGATGTATACTAGCATACTATGTATGTATACTAGTAGATGTTACTAATGGCTTCGTCTATGTATTCGGCTATGGATTGGCCATAAATTTATCTTAAATCGTTATACTTTTTACGTCATACGTTGGCACTTGATATTCTCTACCTACCGAGGAAGACATTGGATTTAGCGTGAAGACAAGTATATGTGTATGCTGCGTATGTATATATTACATATGAAACAATATATGCTCCGAATGTAAAAAAAGTAATTTAAAATTACAGTAAATACTTAAAGCGGATGCATCATCAACAAGAAATCCTTTTTGTAATAATCAAAGTTATAAATACTGGGGAGTAATGCTGTAAGGAACTCATAAACCTACGCAATGGTACGAGTATACTAAGTGGCAGAGTGTTGTGCTGAAGCTTGTCTTGATACAACCGCTTTACTTACTTATCCCGCCATAACGTCAGTGTTTGCCAATGTGTTGTTCCGTGCTGATAGTTAACTGGTAGACATGGGTATGTGTTTTTCGTAAAACGTAACGAAACCAGTGACGGAGGAGGTGTCACCGTTTTTGAAATGAGTGATTATAGTAATTGTTTTTTTTTGTTATTTCTGGTACCTACTAGTGATTGTTTCGGTTATTATTTTCTACGAAATTTTACCAAAGTTTTAATCAAAGGTTTTTGCGTTTTTTAAGTACATTTCGATAGGTAGTGGTATTTCTCATTCATTTGTTACTTTTTTTACATTTTACAACAGTTTGTTTGATTTGGATATTTCTACTTTATACTTCAAAAATATCTTTGAATCTAGATTAATGATTAAATAATTCCATTGTGCAACTTTTATTATACTTACTTCTGTTACTCATTACGAAAATAACGCGTTACTAAACTAATAATTGTCATTTGAATTGGAACCAGTTAATTGGTTATTCGCCTCATAACTGGTTACTGAAACCAGTGACGTGAAAAAAACCCCACAGCTAGTAGTGTTTTACCCATAGTGGTTAACTTGAACATGGCGATCATTACCTAGGCCAATCTTTTTTGATTAAAAGGTGAATCATTAAATTGGTTCATTCAGTATAGCTTTGGAATTTAATCTTGTTACTGGCAGTTACGTATTTTTAGAGATTTATGTATATTTGTAAGGGATGGACAAGAGGTTGATAGCATGTGCATAATGATCACTCGGTCATCATAATAATATAATTATCATCATTGTCATAAACACTACTACATATTTTTACACATGTAGAATCACTGGTGGTAGTTGTACTTCGCAGCTATGTAGCGAACTTGCCTGTGTAGGGATCTTCCACTTATAAGTACCTATTCCTGCCGCCATTGTGACAATTTTATGTTTCAGTCTAGGACAGGGTAGCCGGTAGAATTGCACAAAAGACGTGACATCTCGACCACAGGACAGCGACATCTACCTCTAACACCCATGATGTCTGTAGGCCATTAGCCGACATTGTTAGCCGACATCCGTGCGTTAGCTGGGCGTCCTAGTTGCGTTAAAAGCGCGTTTTCAGCGGGTTAAATAAACATCATGTGTAAAGGCTCTTACTGATTATATAATGTATGAAATGTTTAATTTCAGTTTGACCTAGAACCGGAGAGTTTTCCATAAAATATCTTTGATTACAGTGGGATCCAGAAACAGAGAGTTGTCTGGCGACATTCGCTGGCCACTCCCAGCTGGTGTACACGGCGTCGTTCTCGTCTCACTCGCCTGCCACTTTCGCCTCGGTGTCCGGGGACGGTCACCTGAAGTTGTGGACCTGTGCGGAACCTGGCAGACCGGCGGCGGTGGTAAAAGCTCACGAGGCAGAGGTAATTTTATAAACTTTAGATGCAGTTGAATTTTTTTATGATTTTGGAAGGCAATCAAGCAGACGGATTACCTGATGGTATGAAAGTCCCGCCGCCTAGAGACACCCAAGGTGGTAATGGTGCGTTGCCAATCTGAGGCCGAGATGTAAGGCCGCGAGCAAAAGTTAGTTTACCGGCTACCTTATCCTTCGAACCGGAACACGTCACCAGCAAGCTCTGATATTATGGCGGCAGGATTGGTCAGGCGGTGGTACCAATCCGGGCGAGTCGCTGCATAATTATTCTACCACCTAGTCAGATGTCACGGTGCTTGTGACGGTAAGCCTATGCTCGACTTTTACGAGCTGCCTGGCAGGAAGGCAGATGGTCTATTCTGCATAGGAGCCTGGACAAGTGCATTTTTTTAAACGTAAACTGGTTTTTTTTTAAATGGACATGCTTTGTTTTTATTAAGCTTAAAAAAGGAACAATGCCTTCGGTTTTCGAGCAAGGGTTTCGGCAGCGTTTTCGATAAAGCCCATCGAAAGCCCATCCCCATCTCCCATGGAAGCATTTTCCAAGTATAGTCCTATTTTAACAAACTCACACAAAACCTATATAAACCTTTCTTGGGAACCTATTGCTGAAAACCGTATGAAAATCGGTTCAATAATTTTTTAACTTATTTTTAATTTACTGGTAGTGATTCCGCAGCTCATATACTAAATTTATTTTAGATGCGTGCTATATTTTTCAAATGAAACGAAATCAAAAGAGATGGAAAATTGTAGACATGTTAGATTAGTCTGGATATGTCAAATTATGATGTTTTTAATCAACGTTTCCGAGTTATCAATTATACGTCTGTAGAAATATGGAGTACAGACAAATCCGACATCACTAAAAGTGTTTATCTCTATCTATTACTTTCGTTGAAAGAAGACAGCGATAGCTTAAAATTAGTTTAGTGGATGCGCAACAAAATTACCACCATTATGTTACACGTAATTGGAATATCTTAATTATTTATTATTTCTTCAGACCTAATTATAATTTTTTTCCTTTACTTGGCTGAAAGATGACCGCATATTTCGATTTCTTTTGAAAAATACTCATTGATCGCTCATTGGTAGTTATGGTATCTTATAGTGGTCGAGCCGGTTACTCTATCTTTTAAATGGTCACATAATTGCAAGCATTGACATCATGGTAGAACGTTTGTGGTGGAGGGAAATTACGTTTCATACCGAGGAATTGATAACTTCCCTCTAATGCGCCTAACTACAATGACCAACCGCGAGGCTCGGGTTCGATTCTTGACGGAGGCAGGCCTTTGTGTGAGGTCGGGGTGTTTTATTAAATTTATTCTGGTGTCTATTTAAGTATTTCTGTGTTTTAGAATCGTTGACTAACATCCATAACACAAACATATAATTTGCTTGATTTGGGGATAGCTTTAATTTGTGTAACTTGTCCAGGGATATTTATATTTATATATAAGCGGTAAAAAGTACATTAAAAGAAATAGTTTAAGTATGTATACAAAGCTGTAAGTGAAGTGTTGGTCCAGCCTCTTTTGCAGAATAGACCATCTGCCTTCCTGCCAGGCAGCTCGTAAAAGTCGAGCATAGGCTTACCGTCACAAGCACCGTGACATCTGACTAGGTGGTAGAATAATTATGCAGCGACTCGCCCGGATTGGTACCACCGCCTGACCAATCCTGCCGCCATAATATTAGAGCTTGCTGGTGACGTGTTCCGGTTCGACGGATAAGGTAGCCGGTAAACTTACTTTTGCTCGCGGCCTTACATCCCAGCCTCAGGTTGGCAACGCACCATTAACACCTTGGGTGTCTCTAGGCGGCGTGAATTTCTTGTCATCAGGAAATCCGTCTTGCTTTTTTGCCTTCCAGTATCATAAAAAAAGACTAAATAAAGTTCAGAAGAGGAGAGTAACATTGAACTCATGATAATGTAAGCCTTTGAAAAATAATAGGTGAAGGCATGATATATGTTCTTGACCGCCTTGTTGGTCGAGTGGCTAGCGTACACGCCTAACTACACCGATCATCCGCGAGGCTCGGGTTCGTTTCCGACGGAGCCAGGCATTTGTGTGATGAACATTTAGATGTCTGCATTTCCGGGTCTGGGTGTTTATTAAATTTATTCTGGTATCTATTTAAGTATTTCTATGTATTAGAATCGTTGACTAATACCCATAACACAAGCATATAATTTGCTTACTTTGGGGTTAGATTCAATTTGTGTAACTTGTCCAGGGATATTTATTTATTTATTATTATTATTTATTTATATGTAAAAAAAAATGTTGGTCGGGATTGGAAATGTGCCCGGTTGGCGATAGGCTTGCCACCTATCACACTGTGGGACTTAGTGTCTTCGGCTAGTCGTGGGTGCCTTGGTTGTACCTCTGCCTACCTCTTTGGGGATATGGGCGTGAAGATACTTTTTATTTATATGTTTTTTTAAACTGATAAAATTGGAAGAGTCGAAAATAATCTGCTAAGCGGGTAGCCTATTTCTTTCAAACTAGTGGTCGCCCTTGGTCGAAATTCGACCATAATTTGATAAGAACGCCATCTTCATTTTTTAAGACCAACTACTTTGTTTCCTGAATAGTTAGTGCGATAAAATTCATACATTTTCACAATTTATAAAACTAGTGGTCGCCCGTTGGTCGAAATTGGACCATAATAAATTTTAATATCTTGTTGATAAGAACGCCATCTTCATTTCTCAAGACCAACTACTTTGTTTTCAAACTATACAGGTGCGCCATCTGTGATCTTTTATCGTCAACATCAATATATAACTTTGTGTGTGTCAAATGCATGGTAGTGTGGGTAATGTTTTATTTATTGATTTAATGTACTTTATAAGCATTCTTATTGAAAAATATTAGCGTTCTGAGTGCTCCTACACATAAACTGTAAGTGTGCCAAATTTGATGCTCCTGCGTCCGCGCAATTTTCGTAAAAAGGGGTTCAAAATTTTGGCATCACGTATTAGTATATAGATAAGCTCAAAACAATACAGAATAAATATTGAAGGATAGTGTTATTTCGGTTGAAGGTACTGTCATGCGACTGGAGCAGAACGGAAACCCACGTGCTGGCGACAGCCGGCTCGGACGGTCTAATCAAAGGCTGGGATTTGAGAAGACTCACCTCGCCTATGTTCACATTAAAAGGTTAGTTACAATAACGAAAAAAATATTTTACTACTAGCTGATTCGAAAGTCGTCCCGTCTCGACTGATTTATATCTTATATTTTCAAAATGTTTTCTTACATTTTCTAACATCGCTCGGATATTATCCGAGGGTGGTGTCAAGAGTCTCCGAAACCGGCTTGTTTGTATGAAAAGGGTAATGAACGTGAAGGAAGCCAGACAGGTTTGTCAGGATCGTGAGGTATGGCACTTGACACTCTCTGCTTACGCCGTAAAGGACTTGGCGTGAAGATATGTATGTATCTGTTCTAACATTCCACTGAAATAACACATTGTTTTCCTTAATTATAAAAAAATGCGAAATCGTTGTATCCGTTCACTAGTACGTGATGAACAATAAAGAAGAGATTCATTTATAAATATGTTATAGGTATCTCCTATATACAAGATATATCATATTTTTAATGTATATCAAAAGAAATGAAAACTTGAAAATGTTGTTACAAAAATAAATAAATTAGCTCATCGGATTTTTCCTGATTCTATATCCAGCTGTGGCCAGAGAATGGATAAAATAAATAACTATTTTTGGACAAATACACTCAATTTATGAAAACTAGACTTTGTGAAGGTTTGTCTGTACCTTTTAGAATCTACTGCTATTATTTGCTGTATAAATGAAAAGAAATCTGAGTAGTATACTCTATATATATAATAATATGTATAGTAGGAAAAAGATGAATATTGCTTTGGAGAGTAATTATTTCTGCCTTTCAAACAGGCGGCCTTTTCCGCAATTCTTTTCTTAGGGAATCGTCACAATTGCGTTTTGGTTCTAGCTATTCCAAAGATTTTCGTTCCACCCATTCGGTATCCCATGCCTGTATCCTGGTTCTTAGCTACCTCTTAGCTATCTAAGTTACCAATTTCTAGCAAAATCGGTTCAGTTCTTGAGTTATAAATAGTGTAACTAACACGACTTTTTTATGTTAGTAGATAGAGCTGGGTATTATTAAAATTTTACGTTATACAAACATGTCATTAATTTGGCGGTTACCTGTACTATATCCAGTAATTTTAATTCTTAGGTTGTGAGTGCGCAGTTAGAAGGGTTCAATTCTCGCCGCACGCTCCCAACGTCATAGCGGCAGTATCATACGACTTCACTACAAGGTAAAACCTTTATATAATAAGATACTGATACAGTCGCGTACGTAACATATCTATTTTTAATGAAAGAGGTGCGTTGCCAACATTTTAGCTGTGAGACACAATTTTTTAATTGTACTTTTAATAAATTATGTCTAAAATTGAGTTCCACCAAGTGCCAACATTAAGAAGTTGAGATACAGCGAACGAGCACCCGTCTCTCCTGATGGTAAGAGACAACCGTTGCCATACCATACCATAACCATAACCATAACCATAGGTATTATAGGTGGGTCAAAATGTAGCTTGGTTTCTTGGTCCACTTGTCTAGTTGCTAGACTACTCTCTGGACTGGAACATGATACAGTCATTATGGCGGCAGGAATAGGCTGTGGATCTTGACCTGGGCACGTTACTGTACAGCACTCGACTGCCAGTAGTCTTATTGGTGTTGCCCCATTCGACCTAGGCTCGCTATATATATATATATATATATGTATGTAGCTCTTACGAGCTGCCTGGCAGGGTCTATTCTACGCAGGGGTTTCAGATCAACTCGGGTCAGCTGCTAAAATTGCGAATGAAGATTCATATTTGAACTGAGACAGCAACGCTGCTGTAATATCAATAAAAACCATTGTTTCTTACAATCCAGAAATCGAGTCTTGCCAATCTGAGACTGAGTTTTATGCGTAAAAAAGATACAGTCCAAGCCTCGTGACAAAAACGAGCACTGAGTTTATGACAGGAAAAGAGTAGTGCCAAGAGTTATACGCAGCACACTCATACCAAAGTTTTAATCCCAGAACAAGATTATTCTAATTCATACTAATATTATAAATGCAAAAGTCTGTCTGTCTTTCAATTTGCCTGTCTGTCACGCTTTCCACGACTGATTTACTGAATCGATTTTGTTAAAATTTTATAAACACATAGTTAAAGTTTCGAACACAAGATACTTTTGTTTGAAAAATAAACTCCCAAAGGATTTTAATGAGGGATGAAACTTGGTATCAAAATCTGTTCTACGCTGACAAAGTCGCGGGTAAATAGCTAGTTAAATATAATCACCTCCGTGGTCTAGTGGTCTATGGACTTGCCTTCAGCTAATCGTAGAGGCACCCACCTAACTCTGCCTATCGCTTACTTTTTAAAATACTTTTTTTATATGAAAGACTGTAAACTTTCAGGATATGGGACTTGAAGCGTGGCAGTGATCCTCTAGAGACGATAAGGCACCACTCAGAGTTCACATACGGCCTGGACTGGAATATGCTCAGGCCACACCAGCTTGCGGACTGCGGCTGGGATTCTCTCGTTCATGTCTTCATTCCGCGGTCACTAGTTTGAAGATATTACGGTACGTTGATTTTACAATTATATTTCAGATAAAATGTCAAAGATTTTAACACTTATTGGTAAGAAAATATCTAATTTCAAATATTTGCATGGTTTAAGTATTTTAAACCCCATTTGTTTTAGCATATTTCGTTAAAATAGATGTAACTTTAAGAAACTAGTTTATTTTTGATATACCTTTGTATTTTTATAAAAAAACTGGGCACCTAATAACTTAGGACGTCACCAAAGGCTTTTAATTAAGTTGTTTCTTTGACATAAATACTAAGGCCCGCCACAGACATTTAGAATTCCTTTACGGAATCCTGTTACGAAATTTTGAAACAAAATTTCGCTCCATACAAATCATTCAAATTCCGATTTGAAAATTTCTGATCGTGTGTGGCAGGTCCATAGACTTTTTTTTTTCAAAACGAAATTTAGTAACAATAATCCGAATGTGTGGCGGTCCAAAAAGTATTTATTATGTTTGACAGATGTCAGTCTTACCAAGTTTTCCCAAATTTAGAGGGAAATGTCAGAAAAAGCAGAAAAAGCACGATAAATGCGGTCGAAATGAGTGCGCTATGAAAAATCTGTGGTGTAAGCTCGCTGAACGCATTCGTAACAGTGAGATCAGAGAAAGAGTAGAATCAAAAGAATGTGTTGGTGTTAAAATGAGAAAGGACATGCTTTACTGGTTCGGTCATATGGAAAGAATGGCAGATGAAAGATTGACAAAGCAGATTTACAATGCGAATGTGGATTGATATAGGTACCCTGGCAAACCTAGGTTGACATTCCACGGTCAAATTGCTCTGGTATTATCGTAGGGAGAGTCTCCGAAAGCGGCGTATTTGTATGAAAAGTGTAATTAATGTGGAGGAAGCCAGGAAGGTCAGCAAGGGTCGTGAGATTTGGCACTCTTTACTTTCTGATTATGATATTCGTACGGAATTCCGATCCGAAAAATCGAAGCGTACTTTCGACCGTAGCAAATCCATACAAATTCCACGCCGAATTTAATTATTAAAAAGCCTGACTATAGCACGTATATGACTATATACAGTTCACGTTCTAATGAAATGGTAGGAAAGATTCCTTTTCTTGATCAGGAAAAATAAATTACGCAACAATATTAAATTATTACTAAAGTATCTTTACGCCCGTATCCCTGAAGAGGTAGGCAGAGGCACGACCAGGGCAACCACGACTAGCCGAAGACTCTAAGTCCCACAATGTGATAGATGGCAAGCCTATAGCCAACCGGGCACGTACCCAATCCCGAACAACATTTCTTTTGTTTTGTTTTGTTGCTCGACCCGGGATTCGACCCGGGCCCTCGTGCAGTCAAGTCCAACACCTGAACCGCCTATGTGGTCTATAGGCGGTAGACTACAGAGAGATAATATAAACTAAATAAATTTATGTCCAAATAATATCTTATTTTTTTTCAGGTTGAAGCTTACCTTATATTAAATGGTCGAAAGGAAGACAGCCTAAGCAAAAAAATAATGAAAACGTGTTTAATGTTTTTTTGAAATAAGACAGCCAAGCGTTCGCTATGAGATAAGATTGAGTAACGCGATTTTTTATTTTTTTTTACATTAGGATGACATAGGAGACCCCTTTTTTTAAATTAGGTGCTACCAAATAGCAGTTATTACACATTATAAAAAATAATATGCTTACTTCAAGGTTCTTTTGAAAACATTTTTTGTTTGTGTTAAATAAAAAAAAGTGGTGGACAAGCCTAGAATGTCATAAGGCTTTGTTCAGACATTTAAGTTATATTTTTAAATTTGAATCAGTCTAGTTATAGTACAGTTCATACGAAATATTAATATTCACCTTATTGGTCTAGAGATTTTGGCGTTGGTTTCAATGCGTCTCATGTTTGATTCCCGGGTCGGAAAACTCAAAATGTGTTTTATCGATTTATTAATTAAAACAACGTTGCCTGGAATTGAATAAGTACTCGTGAGGCAATAGGTTTCTTATCTACCACATTTCGGGGCTAACTAGTACTTTCGGCTAAATCGGGCCATGAGATTCAGAGTGGCCTAACTGTTATTTTTTTTATAATTGTAAGAAATCATAAACTCAATATACTAAAAAACAGTTTGGCCACTCTGGTTCTCATGGCCTCAAATATGGGTGATTGTATATCTACCTACCTACCTCTTCAGAGATACAGGTGCGAAGAGACTTACTTATAAAAAGCTATATATGGATTTTTCGAAATGCCCATTCATTTCGTATAAATTTTGGTATTAGAGGAATTTTGCAAGAAACTTTAAAATGATTTTGATTAGTATATATTACATTCTTATTTTCGATTAGCCATGTTTTTTCAATGCCTAGTATTATTGTAAATCCTGTTATTCCGGAAATTTTCGGCATTGTGTAATTTAATACATAGCATATTAAGAAAGATCATATGTACTAGAAGTTTCCTATTTTACTTATTAATGCAGTTAAAATAATCAGTCATATGACTGATTTAACTTAGATATACATATTTGGTATATTTATATACCTTTGGTATGGCTGAAGAATATTATCCGGATGTCTTATTTTCGGCTGCGTATCGTGTTTCTTTGCGTAATACAATACAGCTTTGTACTTGCATTTATTTATAAATACTGGGTGAAATTAAAAAAAAAATGCAACAAACGGATATTGGAGGTTCCGTACATGTTACTTTGTCAATCATTTATCAATCCATGATTTTATCCAGTAAAAAAAGTTTGTTTTCTTTGTATTGTGGGCACAAAGTAATTATTATGATCACTCAAATACGAAAAATTGGTGTTTTAAAAAATTTGGCATTTCAAAAAAACAATAATAAAAAACAAATTTTTCGTGTATCCCGTATTCGTAATAATTGACTGTCTTTTTGGCCGAGGGGTTAGCGTACACATCATCTCTAGCGTACGCTTCTAATCCCGACTTGCTAATTTATGTAAGACCTGAGAAAATATATTCCGGGTCTAGATGCTAATTTGGCCAGGGATCTATATATTAATACGTGATGCCAAAATATTGGACCCCTTTTTACGGAAATTGCGCGGACGCAGGAGCATAATATTTGGCACACTTATAGTTTATGTGTAGGAGAAGTGCAGAATGCTAGTATTTTTCACTAATAATGCTTATAAAGTACACTAAATCAATAAATAAAACATTGCCCACACTACCAGGCATTTGATACACACAAACAAATATATTGATGATAACGATAAAAGATCACAGATGGCGCTCTTATCAACAAGTTATTAAAATTTGTTATGGTCGAATTTCGAACAATGGGCGACCACCAGTATTTATAACTACTTTAGCTCTCACCGTTAAGAGAAAAAAAACATTCTTTTTTATAACATAAAAGTGTTAACTAATGAAAATGATTAGTTAACGTGTGCTGAACCTCCACTTTCCGTTTATAGCATTTCTTAAATTTCACTCGGTAAAGATAAGACAAAGAGTCGTGAAAAGGTTTTTTATTACAAATACCGTGATAGAAACTAAGTAATATAAACGTTTGTGCTCGCTATTTTCTGGTTAGGTGGTTAAGAGATAGATCTTTATAACTCACATTGTCACAATTGCGAAAGGTTATTTCCTATAACCAGAGCCCTTACCATGAGTTGCTGTAGATTACTTTCTGTTACGTACTTATCTAAATCGGTAGCGTTTTTGTCCTGATACTTTAGTTCTCTTAGTTACCAGTGAGGCGCTGTTTAAAAGTTTCCAAACAAATCATGAAAATAATTATGATAAAACTAGCTGTTACAACTAGTCGTTCAGTTTGTATGGGAAAAAGTAAAGTATTGATTTTCTCTGCAATTTTTCCGGTCTTGTGACAATAACTAACACAACAAAAAAGAATTAGCCAAAATAAACCAACACATTTAGTTCAGTTATGTATTATAGATTTACGGGACGGTAGCTAGTATAACGCCGTAAACTTTTAGTAAGGGCTCTGGACGTAGACTTAGTAGAAAACAGGGTATAAAAAAATCGAGTTTTCTAATTGGTGAAAGTATTATAGAATAAGTGATCTTATGGATCTTTTTAAGATGTTTCAATGGTCGTCGGGTAGCTTTAAGGGTTGTAATTTTTACATTCCATTATAAATTTCTTAATATTTAAACACTTTTTCCATGCTTTGGATAAATTTTCACATTTTTTAGAAAGATTTTTTTTGTCTGTAATTGTTCATAATTTTTCAATTTATTGATATCTAATTTATATTGTTTTCTAATTTCTCCCGATATATTGAAATTATTTCTGGAGTTATAAGTGCACAAAAATGTATTAAAAACTACTAGCGGGCTTTTTTCCGTTTGACTGATATTTGTATTATTGTATTTCTAAACGAAATTAATGGATCGTATGGATAAGATGGAAACCGCCATTTTTTCTCATTAACTTGTATTAAAATGTAAATATTTGTTTAGAATTAATGTATTTGTACATTTTGTATATAAGAATTATGGTCTACGCAATCTTAAAATCTTATTATTATATTATCGTTTTAATATTGAAATATTTTATTTTCTTTTTTTTATTTGTACACATCTTAGGAATAATTGCCTAATAGTAGGCCTAATAGGCTTACGTACATGTTATGTAATAAAACAAAATGACATTGAATTCGTTTTTTATTTTTTTAATCCAAATACAGACATAAAAACGATATCAGTTATTATTTTAGTGCCCTCTTACGATACAAGACGTGAACTGATGCAGTTTTTTTTACATAGTTTATATATTTTGAAGGATCTGATTGATGTACTAGTTATAAAAATTAAATTTTTAAGGACGACAATGAGCGCGTTCTTAAATTTGTATTCTGTTGTCAGCACAAAGCCTATTTTTAATATATCTTCAGGTATTTCCTAAATTTTATAAGTGTGCATACGAAGATCTGGATACTTTTGATGCCTTTAAATAAATTGAATTACACATCGCTGATCCATCACTTACATCAAAATAAGACTGGCATAGCTTACAGATTTTCTTACAATATTATATTATACTTTGTAACTATTATCTATTTCATTTACTGATTTCAGAACGATAAAAGTTACACATTTTTCTTTAAATCTGTAATGACAAATATAACAAAACAACTTTAAAATTGCTCTTGCTAGTTGAGTACTTAGTCCTATGTTAAAACCAAAAAGAGTAGCCATACAAACAAGAGTTAAATACTCCAATGTTTAAGTTTACATTAAAACGGGCGTTTCACCTGTTAAAGCGTGGTATGCCGGGGTTTAGTCTTAAAAATAATGAAGGTTAAAACGAGCTGAAATAATATGTTGTGACGTCACGTCGTGATATTTTACCAACACTCAGTGCTAATGGAGCCTTGTAATAATTGTCATTTTAAGTTAAAATTTTGATTGTCATGCGTGAGTTTTTAAGTCGTGTCTATTTCCTCAGTGCAAGAGCATTAAAGCGTTGATTCAAGTTTGCTTGCGTTTTCTGCGTCTTCTGTAAGTTATTTATTCTGTGATTCTTTCCTTACAATTGAGTCATTTAATTTGAGTACCTTAGTTTAAAGATTAATAAAACGATGTTAGGTTTATTGTGATTGTAAATTGTTTTTCAGCCTCCGAACTCTGCCCTCAATAGCCGTTAAAAAGTAATATACGGTTTTTAAGTCGTGTTTATCAAAACCCCTAACGTCAGTAACACTGGTGGCGGGGCACACTGCACATATTTCTGGCTTTGTCAGTTTTGTTGTAATTGTCTTTGTTTGACAGTTTTGATCCCTTTTAGCACTGGGCTTCATTGTACAAGCTTCTACATAAAACTTGGGAATTGTGTGTTTTGACACAATCTCCTCGATAGATGGCGTTAGCTGTTTCATTACTGTAATAGAAAAAAAAATTGCTCTAATAAAGAATTGAACATTGGAAGCGCATATTTATTACATGATTGTAATATGGCAGATGAGGGCGGCTAAAGACGCAAGCTTATGGAAACGGGCACAGTAACCATAGTAACAATACAACTCGTACGATTCAACTGAGCACGTCCGCTGGATTGCGACGTCTCGACGTGATGCCAAAACTTTGGACCCCTTTTTACGAAAATTGCACGGATGCAGGAGCATAAAATTTGACACACATAGTTTATGTGTATGAGAAGTGCAGAACGCAAATATTTTTTCAATAATAATGCTTATAAAGTACATTAAATCAACAAATAAAACATTACCCACACTACCATGCATTTGACACACACAAACAAATGTAGTCGAATGTCGACCAACGGGCGACCACTAGTAGTGATTAATAAAAATGACAAATGACGTCACAGCGCAAGGTTCACAATTAATTCGTATGGTTTGTATATAATGTAACATTGATATAACTAAATATGTATATAAAATATTTTTTCATACAATGTTTGACACATTTCATAGGTACATACCACAAAACGGGAGTACAAACTACTGTATGGATTTTTAAGTTTAACAAGCATGTGTAAGCTACTTCTTGTAGTTCAAGTCAATATTAAGGACACCTTTTTCTCCGGGAAAATCTTCCATTCGCATTACTGTCCACGAAGTCGTTGGTCGAGTGCCTAGCATACACACCTAACTACACCGATCACCGCGAGGCTCGGGTTTGATTCCCGACTGGGGCAGGCATTTGTGTGATGAACATTTAGATGTCTGCATTTCCGTGTCTGGGTGTTTATTAAATTTATTCTGGTATCTATTTAAGTATTTCTATGTATTAGAATCGTTGACTAACAGCCATAACACAAGCATATAAGTATTGTGTGTGTGTGTGTGTGTGTGCGCGCGTGTGTATGTGTGTGTGTGTGCGCGCGTGTGTGTATGTGTGTGCGTGTGTGCGCGTCTGTGTGTGTGAGTGCGTGCGTGCGTGCGTGCGTGCGTGTGTGTTGTGTGTGGGAGCTTTAAATTAATATAGATTTGTATATATGTAAGTCAACATGAACGCTTAAAAAAAATTTTCCCCCAATCAAGAACATGACAGTAGCAAACAATGGCAGGGAGGGTAAGGCAGTGTTACTAATCCGAGGAAATCATTACAAGATTCTGCTACCTAGTATGTCTCGTTTCGGTGAAATTGTTTAGCCATTCAAAAAAAACTAGTAGGTATGCCTGATCGCTCTGCACTTTGAATCCGATGGTGGGGTCATCATACCCTTATTTAACAAAAAACTCCCAAGGAATTAGGTTATAGTGAAGTTACTTACAGATTTTGGTGACTCGAGCCAGTTTTTTGGTTAGTAGGTGACTGTAGTAGCCGCAGGAGTTCGGCCCGTGAGAATTATTGCTTGCATTCACGTCCGAATCTTTAAAAATATTGTTTTAAAATAAGTAAGTAATAATAATAATTCCTATAAGGAAAGTTCATCCTTTGTTCATCAAATTAACCATAATGTAGGGAGCAATGGATTATTTTAAAACCATGAAACAGAGTTATCTCTGAGCCAAATTGAATAATAAGCTGCATCAAGTATAATCTAAACAAATAATATTCATTTTTCTGTTTTCAAATCATTGGGTCTAAAGTATAAATATGTGTTATATCAAGAAGATAATATGTATGGTCTGATAATTTAAAAAGTCCACTGGGCACAACTATATAACAAGCCACACATTTTGTTTGTGAAATGAATACAGGTACATATTTACAGCCATAACTTCAAATTTATAGATGAACTAAGGTGATCATGATGTGTATATCGTTATTTTAATAAAATATGAAATAAAAAATAAGTATTAATAATGGCACGAGCTTGTCCAACGACAGTCTAAAGAACTTGACTAGGTGTCACGTATATCGGCGACGTCGATGTCATTTATTACAAAAAAAAGAACGCAACAAATCCAAACAAATCTATGGACCTGGGACACACGTCAGGAATTTTTCCGTACTAAAAATCTAACGGATTTTTATCAGGCGCCATTTCGTTTCGGAATTTCGAAACGGGATACATAGTTCCGTATGTATGTGCTAGGCATAAGGGCTCAGTTTTAAGTTTTTAGTATCTATATTCTGTATCATATTTGTGTGATAATATATGATAATATCGTTGACTAGCACCCAAGATATTTAGTTTGCTTATTGTACGTAAAAAATGATGTGTTATAAAATTTATTCTGGTATCTATTTAAGTATGTCTATGTATTAGTATTTGTTAACACCCATAATACTTGGGGGTTAGATTCAATTTGTGTGATTTGTCCAGGGATATTTATATTTATTTAATTCTATTTATATACCTAACTCAAAAAACCACTAGTTGGATGTTGACAAAATTCATATGGGATAGCCTCCAAATTCCTACCTTTCATATTTCTTCAAAATTTACTCGTTATTGGCCGAGTACAAAAATCATAAAATTGATAAACTTCTTTTCGGGATCGGTTAAAAATGTGAATTGTGGAACTGTCTGTGTTGTAATAGGCACAAGGTATATCTTACCTATAACAAAAGTCTTCGGATATTTGGGTATGTTGGTGTAACAGTGTGGACAATGCAGCTTATCTTCCATAAACGACAGGAGAGACTTCGTTTTCATGTTCCCAGTGGGATCTGAAATGACGTGAGTTTCTTTTATATGATTATCCACTAGACTTTTTCCAGTGTATTAGTAATTTATCGTTTCCATGCAAGCGTTGGAAAGAGGACAGGAGTCTGAGCTATAATATGAACCTTGCAGATACACTTGATTGTAGGTCTTGCCTTTAATTTGAAGAGACAACATGTCCTCTTATGCCCCGTTCTAGGGGTAGGTTCTTATTAAATCTCCAAGATTATAAGCTTATTAATTCCAAGAACATTATACTTAATAAATACCGAAGATCGTAAGCTCATTAATACTAGGAAAATTATACAGTTTCTAGAAACTGGTCTCTAGCTTAGCCTTGTGGAACAAATATGAGCTTAATGAAGAACGACCTCACTCAGAAATGTCAGTTACCTTTTATTCAGTCTGTAGGTAGATATTTTATATACAAAATGGTGACATTAATGTTAGATTCAGTATTAATTTGCGCCTTTTAATGTGGTTGTAATTGTTGTGATTAGGTCGCGGTGATCCTTAACATCGCTGAAATACACTAGGATCTTTACCCGGTCTCTTTAATGCGATAACAATAAAAATCCCGCCTTAATATCTTTAGTCACACCTAGCAATCTCCATATTGTTTATTTATATGTCATAAATAATAAACTAAAACACTATAGCAATTACAATATTATGGCAGTAATTATAACACAGACAATCAGAAACTTACCTAGTCGGTACCTAGGTAAGTTTTCCATCATTTCAAGAATATTTTTAACTGTTCCTATGATTTTATAAAATGCAGACATTTTATTTTTAGCCCTTTTACCGCACTTATGATACATTTCCACAGCTTTTTTTTTATACATACCTATTAGTTGTTCCGCTTCCGGCGAACTTTGTTTCTATCGTTCAGTTTGTATGAAAAAAAAAGTTACTTTTCCTAGTTTCCTCGCAGTTGAACGACATAAATAGTATCCTATGCCCTTCTTCTGGCTTGAAGCTACATCCTCATTAATTTTCATTAAATCGGTTTAGACCTTCTTAAGTTATAAATAGTGTAACTAACACGACTCTCGACTTTCAATAAAACTTTTTTTTTACAGAAAGTTATGACCACTGTAAATGTTAATTTAATCATCAAAGCTGATCTCTTTCAATAATATCACTAGAGATTGGTGAATGTTATTAAGTTGTATCTGGTATTACATGAACCACTTCGTTCGCCGAGGCCGAGTCGTTATCGTACACTAACTGACAATATCAATAACCTATCGAAGATAAGAAATCGTGCTATTTTAGATCAGTTGCCAGGAAACCGCTGTTACTTTTCAATTATTAACAAAATAATCTTAGCAACAAAACTTTAGAAGTCCTATCTTTATCAGTAGATAGGTTATTAATGTTGGCCGTAAGTCTGACGGGGCAGACATAATATGTGCAAATAACAATATTATATTAAATTTATTACAGAATCTATTAAATATTGTAACATTAAATAGTGTAACAGTAACGTTATTCTAACTAGCACCCACAACAGCAAAGTTTACTTAAGGCTAGATCAATTTGTGTACATTATTAACTGATATTATTTTTTAAATTATATTACTAGGACACATAAGAAACAATGTAAACGATAAGAAAGGATATTTTAATTTTACCGCTTGTCCTGGTGATTGGAATAAATGTACACATTTTTTTAAGAAAGAAAGAAAATGTCGTTGGAATCAGTTAGATATAAAAAAAAATCACTATATGGTTTAAATCCTTGATAGCTCAAACTTTTAGAGCGTTAGCAAGAGACGAAAGGTTGCACGTTAAAATCCTATCTGCATTGATTTTTTTCTTTTGAGAGAATTCTAAAGATGAGGAGGAAATAAAATATGTAACAAATGGTCAATAGAGTCTCAACTGGTAGAAGACAATCAACAGAAAAAGAATTAGAGTGTAAGTCCTGCCTTCGGTGTTTTTTTATTCGTTAAGAATTTAGGCGCAAAAAAGTACAAACGTACACTGTTTTTAATGACTAATGTCCTCCAACCTCGCTGATTTACAAGTTCACCGGACTGTCTGGGAGAGCAGAGCTCTCAGCCCGAGACATCTTCATTTAGATGGATTAGACCGGTATCTGGCTTGTCCTAAATAACACTTACTATATTACTGGTCTGCCTGGCTCAAATATTTCTTAGAGCTTATAGAGCCATTATGACAGACCTTGTCGAACGCCTTGGCCAAATCTAAAAATTAAAATTCACTTACGAACTGGAAAGTATTCACTTGTTTGGACCATAGCATTCTTCGATGGTACTTTCATGTTTTTGTTTTTCAACAACGATTTCGTGGTTTCATACAAAGCTTTGTATACTGTAATAAATGTATGGAAGTAGTTATTATCGCGATATTTTTTAATTTAAATAAGGTACCTAAGTATACTTAGCTTTTATCGAAATACATATGAAGTTATAAAATAGTTGTGTTCTGTATAAGTACTCATATATATTTTTATGGAAGAAGGAATTGAAACAAGTAAAGTCATTTCCATGAGGAAATAAATACACTGAATCCGGAATACGACATTGGCGAGCAGTGCAGATGAAGGTATAGGTAAAACGATGGTGTCAATCAGGGTCAATGTTTTTTTTGAAAATCGACGCTCTTACGAGCTGATTAGTAAGAACGTCCTGGAAGATATACACACACATACACACACGCACACGCACACGCGCACGCACACGCGCACGCACACGCACACGCACACACACACACACACACACACACACACACACACACACACACATACACACACACACATACAATTGATAGCCAAGTTGCTTGTATGGTATGAAGAGGTTATCAAGTGAAAAGTGTCACGATAGCTAAATAAATAATAAATAAGTATTTCCAGACAGCTTACACAAATTGAATCTAATCCCAAAGTAAGCAAGTTATATGCTTATATTATGGGTGTTAGTCAACGATTCTAATACATAGAAATACATGGATAGATTCCAGAATAAATTTAATAAACACCCAGACCCGGAAATGCAGACATCTAAATGTTCATCACACAAATGCCTGCCCCCGTCGGGAATCGAAACCGAGCCTCGCGGTTGGTCGATATAGTTAGGCGTGTACGCTAGCCACTCAACCAAAAAAAAAATTATAAAGAGGATGGTTATTGGTGGTTATGAGTATTTTTAGAACTGCTTACATTTTCTACAAGCTGTGCAGCTACTTGCCCGGGTGGAGTATCACTACCTTACATATTCCTGCTGCCATAATCACAGTGTTTTGCATTGTTGTGTTCCGGTCCGGAGGCAGGGCAGACAATAGGTTTGTATAGTAGGACTGATAACCTCGGCCACTTCAGCCATTGTCTTTGTTATCTGTAGGCCACAGCTATATGTTACTGTCAGAAGAGTCATGTATTATCCCAAAAAAAAACAACTAAAGTACCTGTTTTAAGCCTGAGTGTCATTTACCAATCACATTTTCTTCCAGTTGAAGATAGCTCCGATATTTTGATGAAACATGACTTGTAATTGAAATTGGAATCATGGAAGTGGTGAAAAAAAATATACTAATATTAAGTATGTTCCTCGCATATTTCCTATACAGACAGAGTCAATGAGTGCGTTATGAGGGGCAGGCACTACACCTTTGTTTTCATTGTCTAATGGTAAAGGCATGATCTTATGGATTTATATGATTTTATGTTGATAACGTGATTCAAGAGCAATGTACTCGTTTGTTAAAAAATGGAGAATAACAGTTTTCCCGTCATGTGACATAAACATAAATATATGAATTATAGTTAAAAATATTTTAAGTTTGGAAGCGTCTTGGTAATTATTCTGAGTTTTTTGACATTTCTACAATGAACAGGCGTATATTTGTATTATATCTGTATACCTTTAGGTGGAAGAACTTCCCCCTTTAAGTGTCGAGTACTGTCCACAGATGTCGCTAAACCAGTTGACCGGTTTGATACCTCTTCATCCGGACTAATATCTAAAGAACACAATTATCTGTTATTTTCCCCGTGCTGGTCCGGGCTCCTTTGCAGAATAGACCATCTGCCTTCCTGCTAGGCAGCTCGTAAAAGGCGAGCATAGGTTTACCGTCACTAACACCGTGACATCCGACTAGGTGGTAGAGTTTCGCACCGATTCGCCCGGATAGTACCGCCGCCTTACCTTTTCCAATGCTTGCCTTTGACGTGTTCCGGTTCGGTGGGTAAGGTAGCCGGTAAACTTACTTTTGCTCGAGGCCTAACATCTAAGCCTCAGGTTGGCAACGCACCATTACCATCTTCTACTACTATCTTTGTTTCTAGGCGGCATGAATTTCTTACCGTCAGGAAATCCGTCTGCTTATTATACTGCAATTGATAAAATATAGCTTAGATTTGAAGTCGGACTTCTACCCCTCAATTATCAAAAGTCCCATTAAAATGTCTTTTAATAAACTGATGAATCAGTAATGGGAATAAAAAAAAAAGTATCTTCACGCCCATATCCCCGAAAAGGAAAGCAGAGGCACAACCAGGGCACCCACGACTAGCCGAAGATACTAAGTCCCACAATGTGATAGGTGGCAAGCCCATCGTCAACCGGGCACAAATCCTATCCCGAGCAACATTTTTTATTAGAAAATTGGAAAATCCCAATTTTCGTTTTGTTGCCCTACCCGGGATTCGAACCCGAGACCACATGCAGTCAAGTCCAACAACTGAACCGCTAGACCACAGAGGCGATTGAATTGAAGGCGATGGGAATAAACCAACCGACAAAATATAATCCACAGTTTCACATATTTAGAAAACCTATATCAAACCTTTTAATTTATTTCCAAAATCATGTTGAGGAAGCTGTATTTGAACTGATGCGTTAGTACAACGCTTGTGAACTACACAGCGAGGTCTTTCATATACAAATAAACAATCTGTGAAAAAAAGCATCTTTAATCTATAGCGTTAGTGAGATCGGAGAGAGACATATTGATAGAAAGTGTTGATGTAAAAAAATGGGAAAGGGTTTGGTTATGTTAAAAGTATGGGTGATGAAAGATTGACAAAACAGTTATAAAATGCGAATGTGGAAGGTGTTTGACTTTCCATGACATTTCCAAATGAATTTGGAGGAGGCTCGGCAGGACTGTAGAATCTTGACAATTAGCACTCGATACTCCCAACCGGAGTAGGTTCTCAGCAAGATACTTGTCGCGAAGATATGCATGTGTGTGAATTTTTAACTGGGTAAAGTTACCATTCACTGGCTTTGCCTTAAAAGCGTCTTGCAAATTATCTATTACCACGTTCTTCTTCTCCAACTTGGCGTTAATCCCGGTTAAAACCAGGATTCACCTTCTATCTCCATTTTGTTCGGTCTTCATATCTCTTATCTTATATAGGTTATTAATATTGGCCGTTGACGTACAAGCTTCAGGTTGGTTTATAACATTTATCTATACGAGTATATTAATACGCGATGCCAAAACTTTGGACCCTTTTTTACGAAAATTGCGCGGCCGCAGGAGCATAAAATTTGGCACACTTATAGTTTATGTGTAGGAGTAGTGCAGAACGCTAATATTTTTTCAATAATAATGCTTATAAAGTACATTAAATCAATAAATAAAACATTACCCACACTACCATGCATTTGACACACACACAAACAAATATATTGATGTTGACGATAAAACATCACAGATGCCGCACTAACTATTAAGGAAACAGAGTAGTTGGTCTTAAGAAATGAAGATGGCGTTCTTATCAACAAGATATTAAAATTTTGATATTAAAATATTAGAATGGTCGAATTTTGACCAATGGGCGACCACTAGTAATGTTATTTATGTCTAGCGCGTATACCCTATCAATACTTGTTTTACAGGTTTTTCTTTCTTTCTGAGGAAAAACTATAGTTGTCTAATAAAAGAAGGAATAAAAAACTAACCTGTACTATTTCCATTACAAGGATGACAACATGGAACAGATAACGGTAGAACATGACGTGACGTAAACACACATACAGTTTTTTTTTCAACATTTGTTGTTAATGTCATACAATTTGTTGCTAAAACAAATATATTTTGATGTTATATCTGTGGTTTTCAAATATTAGAGCGGCCGTTGAAGGAATGAACGTTTGAAATTTAACTGACTTAATTTTTTCTAAACATTTGATAGATATTTATAATGTGTGAAATGAAATAATTAAACATTACAATAAACCGTGTTTTATTTATAAACGCTCTTAATCATCATATCATATTCATATATATACATATAGGCTTATTCAAATTCAGATCGACCAACGGGTTTCTGTAAAAACGCAGGCGAAGCCGCAGGAAACAGCTAGTACTATATATATATATATATAAGATCATCCTACTAATATTATGAATGCGAAAGTTTTTAAGTTTGCATGTTTGTGGGACCAACAACCACGCGGGCAAAGCCGCAGCTAGTGTTCAGATATACTTACTGTAACTATATCGATGTGTCTATTTGTTTTTTAATCTGTTGAGGGGTTTGAATTGATTTTGATGGTACGTTTTTTCCAAAAGTAGGCCATGATTCAGAGGTAGCCTCAGATAAATTTGATCAATATCCGATCAAGCGTACGAGTAAGGAACATCAATAATTATTTTTATGACTCGTTAATCTATCATTATGACATAATTTTGTATTGAAAATGTCAACTGATTGATCGCCTCTGTGGTCTAGCGGTTCAGTGGTTAGACTTGACTGCGTGAGGTCCCAGGTTCGATTCCCGGGTCGGGCAACAAAAAGAAAATTGTATTTTTTACAATTATTTAATAAAAAAAAATGTTGCTTGGGATAGGATATGTGCCCGGTTGGCGATAGGCTTGCCACCTATCACATTATGGGACTTAGTATCTTCGGCTAATCGTGGGTACCCTGGTTGTGCCTCTGCCTATTCGGGCATATGGGCGTGAAGATTTTTTTTTTCAACTGATTAAAAGTCAATTATCATCTCTGAGTGCGGTTGTAAGAGTTTCAGTTGTCATTGCATTTAGAACAATTATCGGTAAGGTTAACTAAAATTGTTGGCCCTTGCTCCAATTATTAAATTTATTTAAAACATATTTTTTAACCTTTGTTTAAAACCTATCATCATCATTATCATCAAAGGTTACGTAATTAGAGTTTGCTTTTTGGAGATATACATTACGTCAATCAATATATACTATTTTTATACATTGCATCAATTCGAGGTTGAATATTTCCTTCATAAGTTTAAATCACTTAAATTATTCCGAATGTTATGAACTGTTAAATGTTAATTTCCGCAACGGCTGCTCCAAGGTGATGTAAAGAACGAGGTTAAATTTTAATCAAAGTGAAATTAGTAATTAAATGTGGAAGAAGAGAATTAGATGAAAGTACCTTAGTGGTATCTATAATTAAAAAAACATTCTTTACACCAATTATAGTAAAATTCAAAGTTGAAGGCCTACCTATTTACTTTTATTAGATTCAATATTTATCGTTATGACATATTTTTTTTCAGGCATCCGATCCAATCTTAATACAAGATTCAATTTGGAGCTGCGTTTTGAGGAGCGCACTATGGTATTCTCTAAGGAACAAATAACTCTTAGTAAAATATCCTGCAGCTTTTTAATCATCTCCCGCAATGGCATTTTTCGCATATTTGATCAGAAGCAGCAATGTTCAAGAATTTACATTAAAATCTATTGGAAGTCTAACGGTAGCACTAGGAGACATTAATCGTGTTTTAATCCGTCATTATTGGCCAATATTAAAATTATAATCTTTACGAGCTGCCTGGTAGGAAAGCACAGGGTCTATTCTGCAAAGAAGCACGTACCGGATTAATAAATATCAGAAACATAATTTGCCGTTTGTATTACTTACACAAAAGGCGATAATCGCCAAACAAAGCGATTTCTACCAGAAAAAAAAACCATTTGAGGAAACTCTTTCCGTCTTTTTAATAAAGTAAGAATTAAGTTAATATTTAAAGTCATTGATATTATTATATCACATTGTAGTAAAGAATAAATTTCCAGATTGAACCTTGGAGTACTTAAATCGATGTTTATTTATAATATTGTAACTGCCTTATTAATAAACATGGAGTAAAGTACTCCAAGGTTTAACCTAGTATTATAGTCTTTATTACAATGTAATACAGACTATAATATCAACTTAATCTTCCAATTACCCTACACCACATTTATTAATAAGACAGTAAAGGTTAAATATATTTAATTTATAATGTTTAAAAAATAAATTTTCTGATCAAATACACATTAATAACTAATCGGGAGATGACATAAATAATAAAAAGCTTATTTTTTTACCTGTATCGCATAATGTTGGAGGCGTTTGAGACGGAGCAACATCTGTCTCTTTTTTATCTAGAGTTGCATCTGAAATTGACAAGCTTTTTGATGCTAAGCCGATTATTAGGTTTGCTGAAGAACGTTTAAAGTAAAAAAGTGTAGCGGATTGATGCTGGACGTGTGAAAAAAATGGAAAAAATATGTTGTGAAATACAATGCGTGGCACAAGTGAATTGCCGCCAAAAATGGTTCTTCTTAAAGCTGGACCTAAAAGGGTTACTAATTAAAAAAACTTATTAAAATGGATCCACGTGGGATGCATTTGAGACGGAGTGACCTTTACCTTCTTACAGAAAATTTTTGAAATACTGAATAAGGAATTAAATTTTCTAATATACACAAGTAGATGACTTATGACCAATTTTAATAACCTGTCTAAGATAAGTGATAAGGCTGCTTCATATCAATTATCAGGCAATTACTGTTATTTTTGAATGGTTAACAAAAGTAACTTAGCAACAAAACTTTAGAAGGCCTATCTTTATCTGTTGATAGGTTATTAACATTAGGTGTTAAAGAATAAAACGCTTAACAAAATGTTCACCTGTATTGCTTAATGTTGGATGCGTTTGACACGGAGCAAGCTCTGTCTCCTTTTTATCTAGATGTGAGACTGAAATTAAATATCTTTTTAAGGCTAAACAGATTATTAGGATTTAAAAACATTTAAAGTAGAAAATTGTAATATAATTGATCCTGGACTTGTGGAAAGAATGAAAAAAGATGTTGTTCTATAATACAATTTATTTTTGTGGGATGATGGTCCGGGTGTTGGACTTGACTGCATGAGGTCCCGGGTTCGAATCCCGGGTCGGCCAACAAAAAAAAAATGTTGGTCGGGATTGGAATTGTGCCCGGTTGGCGATAGGCTTGCCACCTATCACATTGTGGGACTTAGTATCTTCGGCTAGTCGTGGGTGCCTTGGTTGTACCTCTGCCTACCTCTTCGGGGATATGGGCGTGAAGATGATAATATCCATATTTTTTTAACATTCGACGGAAGCTTATGAAAATGTTTACCACGTGAGATGAGTTTGAGACGGAGCAAGCTTTAACTCTTTTCAGAAAAAAATTTGAAATATTGAATAAAGAATTAAATTTTCTAGTCAAATACTAATAAGGAAATGACTTATGACCAATATTAATAACCTGTCTAAGATAAGTGATATGGCTACTTTAGATCAGTTACTAGGCAATTACTGTTATTGTTGAATGGTTAACAAAAATAATTTAGCAATAAAACTTTAGAAGGCCTATATTTATCTATGGATAGGTTACTAATATTGGACGTTAAAGAATAAAACGCTTAATAAAATGTTCACCTGTATTGCTTAATGTTGGACGCGTTTGAGAGGGAGCAACCACGATCTCTTTCTTATCTAGAGTTGAATCTGAAATTGAAAATTTTAATGAGACTGGTACATCTAACATATTCACCATTAGGATTGCTATCGCCTCTGTGGTCTAGCGGTCCGGGTGTTGGACTTGACTGCATGGGGTCCTGGGTTCGAATCCTGGGTCGGCCAACATAAAGAAAATTGGATTTTTCCAATTTTCTAATTAAAAAAAAATGTTGGTCGGGATTGGAAACCTATCACATTGTGGGACTTAGTGTCTTCGGCTAGTCGTGGGTGCCTTGGTTGTACCTCTGCCTACCTCTTCGGGGATATGGGTGTGAAGATACTTTTAAAACCGTTTAAAGTAGAAAATTGTAACTTTTTTTTTTGTAAAAAAAATTGATATCCATACTTTTTAAACCGGGAAAGAGATGGGTGCTATAAGTTTGACTTGTCCATGGTAAAGTAATGTATGACCGTGACTTTCTATGTGTGTGTGTGTGGGTATGTAGCATCATAAGTTTTGGATCGTATGGTGTAGTTTCTAAGCAGATTTTTTTGCTTGAAAGGTGGTGTGATTGAGGTGGTTCTTAGCTACACGGAGGTTTTGTTAAGGTTGTTTTTTTTAGTTTTAGTATTACAAGTATAGATTATACATACATATCTTCACACTGAGTCCCAGTTCTAACGTTGTTGTATGAGAGTTGGGTATGTCAGAAAAAAGCATAAGAGTAGGATAAATGCGGTCGAAATGAGAGCGCTACGGTAAATCTGTGGTGTTACGCTCGTTGACTGCGATTGTTATAGTGAGATCCGAGAAAGAGTGGGATTGAAAGAAAATGTTGATGTGAAAATGTGAAAGCTCCGCTGGTTTGGACATGTAGAAAGACTAACAGATAAACAATTGACAAAGCAGATAGGTATACAATGTGAATGTGTATGGATGTAGGTATCCGGGGACACCTAGGTCGACATTCCACGATCAAATCGCTCGGCTGTTACGCCAAGGTAGTGCCAAGAGTATCCAAAACTGGCTCTTGTGTATGAAAAGGGTAATGAATGTGGAGGAAGCCAGTCAGGTCTGCCAGGCTCGTGAAGTTTGGCACTCGATACTCTCTGCCTACCATATGAGAGACTTGGCGTGAAGATATATTTTTATATAAATGTTAGTTTCAACAACTGAAGACGCTTTTACATCTGGCTGAACTAAAAAGAAGATAATTATTTCCAGTGAGTTCAAATAATAAAACAATTTATAATTTCTTACAGTTTGCTGTTCCTTTTATAATCTAAGTATTAAAAACTCAAACACGATTATGTAACACTTTTTTAACGTAAACCCTTGTTCTTTTCCACAACATTAACTACTTCATGAGGTCCTGAGTTCGATTCCCGGGTCGGGCAACAAAAAGAAAATGTGTTTTTTTTTTAATTTTGTAATAAATAAAATTTTGCTCGGGATTGGATATGTGCCCGGTTGGCGATAGGCTTGGCATCTATCACGTTGTGGGACTTAGTGTCTTCGGCTATTCGTGGGTGCCCTGGTTGTGTGTCAGCCTACCCCGTCACGATAAGAGCGTGAAGATAATACTCTTATACTTTACAAGAGTTTACCTAAAAAGGTTGCCACGAAAGTGCCGCCGATGAAAAGTATAAATTTTATGATTATATAAATTTGGCATTATATACTCATATATAAAAAAAAAAACACAAATTTCGACGTTGCCGTGTCCAGCAATATTTAAATGCATTTAGTTACTATAGTATACAAGAATTGTTTAGAGAAAAAAAAAACTCGAGTAGATAGTAAAAATAAAGCCTATAAATCAATACGTGCACAGTTTTTTTAAAACCGATTTTTTAATAAATGAAACTACATATTATGTCGTTATGTATTTGAAATTAAATGATTTTTTTTCCGGAATATGTGTGTTAAAAAATTGTTACAAAGATATTCAAGAATATAACATATTCTACCAGATTGTGGTGTGCAAATATTTAATCAAGTTTAAAGTAGTTACATATTTATATACATTTTAACATTTAAATCGCAGCTCTTTTTTATATTTTAATAGACATTATATTTATTTATAAGATAAGTAAGTTTCATAATTTATTATAAATAAATTTAAAGGTATATTTATTCTAAGTATGAGAATACATGACATATTGTATTTAATAATATGACATTATCACTACATAGTATAAAACACAGTCGCTTCTTCTGTTCCTATGTCCCTTTGTGTGCTTAAATCTTTAAAACTACGCAACGGATTTTGATGCGGTTTTTTTTAGTAGACAAAGCGATAAAGGAGGAAGGTTTATAAGTATATTTTATACCCGTACGGAGCAGGGGCGGGCCACTAGTTATATATAATATGTCGTGGACCAGTAAGCCAAGGAATCATAAATTTGTAGGACAAAAACATTCGAAATAGACATAGTTGGACAATGTATAGGTAAACAAATATTTCAAATAGATTACCATGACTAAGGGTGATTGTTTTTGTGATAAGCTGGACACATAGTCCCAAGTTATATTTCTTTTAGTTATCTAGAACACAGGCATTGGCCATTGATTCAAAACGGTTATGAAACTTAGATATATATCGCTTTATTACAAAAAAATAAAAAATAAACGTTCGTTGAACACGCGTTTTACTAAACAGTATCTAAAATTGTATTCTCAAACAATAACATGCTGACACGTCCTCCACGTAAACCACGTGGGGGGTTTAGCTAAACAGGCGTCTAAATATTTTTCGTGGTAAGGCGGATAGTCCGTAAAACTTTATACAAATTGGTCCTTGGAAATTGTTATTAATACCTTCCATCAATATTGTATTATTATAACGGTGTGCGTGATTAAACTCCTCCGAGATGGCTCGACCGATTTTCGTGAAATTTCGTGAGCATATTGAGTAGGTCTGAGAATCGGCCAACATCTATTTTTCATACCCCTAAGTGATGAGGGTTATTCATCCCAATTTTTTTACTAAAATCACATTAAAAATATCTCGTCTACCGGGAGAGCTATTAATATTATAAAACAAAGTGAAAAAGACAGAGACTTTGGGTCCTGTGTGTTCAAAACAAATTCAAAAACTGCCAAACGGATTTTCACGCGGTTTTCACCTATAGATAGAGTATCTGCCGGAGGTTTAGATGTATAAATTATTCAAGGTTTTACGTAAACTTGTTGAAATATAAATTAGATAAATCTGTTCCATTTGAGAAACCTTTAAATGTAGAAACCAGAATTTTTCTAAGATATTGAATCAAGGATTAAATTTTCCGATCCAATACACACAACTTACTAATCAGGAATGACTTAAATAATAAAAAGGTTAATAAAATGTTCACCTGTATTGCTTAGTGTAGGATGCATTTGAGACGGAGCTACCACTATCTCCTTTTTATCTAGAGCTGTATCTGAAATTGAAAATCTTGTTGAGGCTGGTAAATCCAAATTTTTTTACCATTAGGATTGTTGAAAAACATTTGAAATGGAGTCGTAACATAATCACTAAATGTCACAGTAGCATTAATATAAATGTAGCAAAGTTGATCCTGTGCTTGTAGAAAATAATTAAAATAAATTTGTTGAAAATCATTTTATTTTGTCGGACGATGATGATATTTCGTCGGCTTATTGCAAGAAGTCATTATGTGACATTATTATGCGTACTTTGTATAAAAAAAACAAAGTCGCTGTCTCTGTCCCTATGTCGCTTTGTATGCTTAAATCTTCAAAACTACGCAACGGATATTGATGCTTTTTTTTTAATAGATAAAGTGATTGAAGAGGAAGGTTTATATGTACATTTTATACACGTGCGAAGCAGGGGCGGGCCACTAGTTCGTAAATAAACGGTAATTTCAACATTTTAACACTAAATATCTAACTGCAAAATTTGCAGTTACCGATTTCATAGCATTAAACGCCTAAAGTAAATTAGTTAGAAGGAGTTTTTGCATTATAGAATATGTCAAAATGAATCCATCCATGAAATAACGTATTTAATTATTTTTTGCAGTTAATGAGTTCTTGCAATAAGTCGACGATTTAAATTGTTCAACCCCAATAAAAAAGGGGTGCTACAAGTTTGAAATATCTGTTTGTGTGTATTTCTGCCTGTGGCATTAGAACTTCTGAATGGAGGGTTCGATTTCGATGAGGATTTTTTTATTTGAAAGCTGACATGATCGAAATTGTTCGTTAAACATTGCATATAGGTTTTGCAGGGGGTTCACTTTTTAGTAGTTAGGTATATGCAGTTTTGTGTTGTTAGCGTGTACATTTAGCTGAACATTATTGGGTCAAATATAGTCTGACCTTCAGCGAACATACACAAAACTTGGCAGTTTTGGTACAAAAGTAGACTAGAGCGTACTGTTTTAATTGTTGTGCTTGCTATTGTCGTGTCACGCTGGAACCTATGGTAATAGACTTGCATACTAAACCTAAAATCCCCGTTAAAATACAGTAAGGCATCAATTACATTAATGGTGTCTACAGGCGACCATTGTCTTTGAACAGCTACCTGTTTGTTCGCTGACTTATAACTTAAAAATAGCAGTTAATGGCAAAATTCCAGTTGTTTTTGCGACAGCGATTTTCTCAAATCTGTGCAAGATGATGTGAGTTTACATTTCCTAAGCGCTTTTGCTTCAACCTACGATATTTAGAACCACAGAGACCAGAGAGCTAAATGACGAGGTTTTACAAAGTTGTAAAGCTTAACCACTGACCTCTGAAGACTATATTTTGTATATAGGATAAGTTTGTATTCAGTTACAATTAACTACGCTATCAGTACAGCTCTAGCTTATTGATCCGGGTCTTCTGTGTAGATTAAATAAATATATAAATACCCCTGGTTACACAAATTGAATCTAATCCCAAACTAAGCAAATTATATGCTTGTGTTATGGGTGTTAGTCAACGATTCTAATACATAGAAATACTCAAGTAGATACAAGAATAAATTTAATAAACACCCAGACCCGGAAATGCAAACATCTAAATGTTTATCACACAAATACCTGCCCCCGTCGGGAATAGAACCCGAGCCTCGCTGTTGGTTGATGTAGTTAGGCGTGTTCGCTAGCCACTTGACCAACGAGGTCATATATGGTCAGATTAGACCTACACAGAAGACACGGAATCTAGCTAGTCTATCTACCAGGAAGCTCGTAATAGAAAAAGTTAATTACCAACAAGACTTGGCGGCGGTTAAACTCCTGGAAGATTACTATGCAGCAACTTGTCCGGGCAAGAAACCACCGCCTTAAGTATTTCTGCCCCCATAATGACTCTGTCATGTTCCAGTCTCAAGGGTAGGGTAGCCCCGGTGTACTTGCAAAATCAGCGTAACAACCCGGCTACATGACAGCTAGTACCCTATGACTATATCTATGTATAGCCCATCTAGTATCATATATACATCGCACTATGTGCCCGGTTGGCGAGGGGTTTGTCACCTATCACATTGTGAGATTTAGTATCAGCGGCTAGTCGGGGGTGTCCTGGCTGTCTGCCTACCTTTTCCGCGATATGGGCGTGAAGATACTCTATCTCTCTATGTTATTTTTAGGCCACGGTTATCTTTTACCATCAGGAGACCCGTGTGCTTGTTCGCAGACTTATAAAAAAAACCACTGGTCTACTGGTAGTGGTAGTGTCATGCTGCATCCCGTATACCGGAGGCTATAATGACAGTAACAAGTTCCAGTTCGGAGGGTAGCCGGTAGACTTCCATCGGAAAAGCCGTGGTCTTCACTGTCTTCACTACAAAACAAAGTTACTTGTTCTGTCCCTATATCTCTTTGTTTGGTTAAATATTTAAAACTACGCAACGAAATTTGATGCGGTTTTTAATTGATAAAGTGATTGAAGAGGAAGGTTATACTTATCTATATTTTTTTATGATATTGAAAGGCAAATAAGCAGACGGATTTCCTAATGGTAAGAAGTTCCCGAAGCCTAGAGACACCATAGGTGGTAATGGTGCGTTGCAAACCTGAAGCCGGGATGTTACGCTTCCAGCAAAAGTAAGTTAACCGGCTAACGTATCCTCTGAACCAGAACAGATCATGACGTTATGGCGGTAGGAGTAGGTAAGGTGGTATCGATCCGGACAAGTCGCTGCAAAACTCTACCACTTAGTCAGATGTCACGGTGGTAGTGACAATAAGCCTATGCTCGCCTTTTACGAGCTGCCTGGCACAAGGAAGGCAGATGGTCTATTCTGCAAAGGAGCCCGGACCAACACCTATTATATTCCTATTGTATATATATTATAACCGTGCGAAGCCAGGGCGGGCCGCTAGTATCCCATAAAAATCTCCTTGGCTACCTATAGTTAAGAAATTAAAAAACCTGTGGGAAATTCCTGTTCGTACGTTACTTTCATAGTTTCACACTCTGTCACTTCAATGTTTTCATCCAGTTGATTCTCTGTTGAACATTTATGATGTATACTGGTGGTAGAGACAGTACCAAAGCCATTCATTCTGACTGTAATAAAACATTGTAAGTTGTGTCATATAACTGTTCGCAGCTTTCTTAGCTCTACCGTTTATGGTATTTTTTATGGAGGGAAACAGCGGACAAGCATACGAGAGACATGATTTTAAGAGACGATCGAGGCAAGTACACAACATAGATATTACAGTTGCGGCGCTATCTTGCGGCCGGGATGTCAGACCTATTGTACAAGTCTACCGGCTATTCTATCCTCCGAACCGGAACATGACAGTCATTCTAAATGGGTAAAAGGAATAGGTAAATAGAGAAAATAGGTAAAGCGGTGGATATTTCCTTCCTGTTCCTGGATAGGAATAAAATATATAGGATCCCACCGTTGTCCATGTGTCTCTCTGTCTACCATATTTTCCTTTTATCCAGCGAAGCGTGGATATTATGCTAACACAAGCGGAGCAGAATTTAATTATTAAAGATTTGGGTAGGTACCAAATTTAATATTACGTGATCGATAATGCATAACTTTGAAACAGAGGATTTTCTTTGGATTTTCTACAAATTTTAACGTAAGTTATTTAATACGTACAGGATTTGAATTATGATCCGACACATACTTGTAGAAATATAAAGTTATATATATATAAGCTACCCGGTAAACTTACTTTTAGTCTAGGTCCAACATCCCCGTCTCAAGTTGAAAACGCATGATTGCCACCTTTAGTGTGTCTAGGCGGCGTGAATTTCTTTCCATCAGGAAATCCGTTTACTTGTTTGCCTTCCAATATCAAAAAAATAAAAAAAAGGACGGGTTGTACTCCGGGAGTGTGACACAATTGAAAACTTTAATATTAAAGTTGTGCGTTTTTAATATTTTGGAATGTTTAGGGATTTTTTTTAGAATACAATATTCATTTATTACGCTACCATACATAAACATGACAACACGAACATTCGCGCAAGCGCCCTGTGCCATCTTACGAATTTTCGATCAGGTCACGTGTCCCGACGCGAGTTTAGAAGTTTTTACCCATTCCAAAAAAAGTGCGCAACGCCATTAAAGAAGCTTTCGCTTTAAATATAAAATAAAATGTGAAACATATTATTTTATTTCTGCAACGTAGTAATCACTGACTCGTTGGTACTAGGTCAATGTATACGCCTCATGCTGCCGATCATTGGCGAGACTCGGGTTTTATTAACACAAAGAAAAACTTTTCAAGTATGAGCATCATGGTGTCTTTTATTTATTCAAGAACTTCTTTGTTATGCTGTTGTTGAAAACAATTATATATCTGTATGCAAACAGCTAAAGATCCGAGATCAAAATCGACTAATTTATTTTCATAAATCAACCCCAGAAGCTAAAAATGAATCTTCCTTGAATTATAATACTTGAATATACTTTCATTAGCGAAATGAATATATTCTCAATGGCTTACCACAATTAACGGCTGGAATTTGAGGGTGAGTAACATCTTTGGTGCTTTCTTCTTCAGTGGGAATTTCAAGATGAGAAACTCCTGAGGATGCTTTCTCCAACGATCCAGTCACAGCCAAATTACTTTCGTTTTTTACTGATTGCATATCTGAATTATTTTATGTTTTTTTTTTTATTTAAAATTCAGTGAGATCTAGCGGTCCGTTCGTTGGATTTGACTTCATAATATCTCGGGTTTGATTACGGGTCGGGCAATGTTTTATCAATTTTGTAATAATAACAACGCCTTCCGGTTAGCGCTAGGTTTGCCTCTGTCACATTGTGGGGCTTTGTGTCTTCGCCTATTCGTGTACTGGTTGTATCTCTTTACGTCTTCGGGGATATGGAGGTCCGGCGTTGGACTTGACTTCCTGAGGTACCGGGTTCGATTCTCGGGTCGGGCGACAAAAACAAGGGTATATTTCAATTTTCTGATAGAAAATAACGTTGCTCGGGATTAGATATGTACCCAGTTGGCGATAGGCTTCACACCTATAATATATATTTTTTTATGATATTGGAAGGCAAACAAGCAGACGGATTTCCTGATGGTAAGAAATTCTCGCCGCCTAGGGACCCCAAAGGTGATAATGGTGCGTTGCCAACCTGAGGCCGAGATGTTGGGCCTCGAACAAAAGTAAGTTTACCGGCTACCTTACCCTCTAAACCGGAACACGTCATGGCGTTATGGTGGCAGGAATAGGTAAGGTGGTGGGACTTACTGTCTTCGGCTAGTCGTGGGTGCCTTGGTTGAGCCTCTGCATAATTCTTCCTATATATATGGGCGTGAATATCTGTTTACTTATTAATATTGCTGCACAATTGAGAATTGTTGCTTGACCTGGGGATCGAACCCAAAACCTAGAAACTTCAAATTACACATTTTCTTTTTCTTTTTTTACTGCCCGACCCGGGGGTCGAACTCAGTACCTTAAGAAGTTAAGTCCGACGCCGGACCACAAGACCGCAGAAAATAAATGTAGTAAATTTGTAAAAGTATCTTTGAAAAGTCTGTAATTTCTTTTAGCATACAAAAATAAACGTAAGTAAAATAATTGAAATGCAGACATACTCTTAAAAACCGAATTCCATTTCAATCTTATGTAGTTTAGGATTTTAGAAATTGAGCATTTTCTCGATTTCCCTGCAATTTTATTAAAAGAAACAATTTACAACTTGTATATTTACCAAATAAACATTTACAAAATATTTACCACAATCAACAGCTGGAATCTGAGTGTTCGAGATATCTCTTTCACTCTCTTCCTTGGTGTCTGGAATTTTAAGACGAGAATCTGCTAAGGGAGCTTTCCCAAACGATTCAGTCATAGTTAAATGACTTTGGTCTAATGCTGATTGCATATCTGAAAAATGTTTTGAAGTTGAAAACACTCTCCTTCTGAATATATTTTAATTTTAGCACTGCTACACTGTATTTGAGATATTTTTTTTCGAATTAAAAAAAGTCATCATCAAACTGAACAACACCTGGTATTGCCAAAACCTAATGTCTATTATTCAATTAAGATTTTGAATTTTAGAATATTTTCATACTTAAGACAATTTTTCTAAATTTTGAAGGGTGAAAAACTTATGGACATGATAAAAAAAGTGTGTGTGTACTTATGTACACGCGTCAGAAGTTATACTTCTTCGGCGTAATACGATAAAAATCTTTTTAAAAACTAAAATGTTATCTAACTTAAATGTTATTTAACTTAACTAATAGCTAACTTCATCATGTCGGTTTTTCGTGACGGTGTGTGCGCGCATCGTAAAAATTTACTCTCATAATTTTTTCCTAACGCGCCAAAAGAAGTATAACTTCAAAAAAACACGTCGGACAGGATTTGAAGTCGCAAACAATAGCTAGTATTGCCACAAACCTAATATCTACTAATCAGTTAAGGTTTTGAATTTTAGAATATTTTCATACTTAGCGCAATCTTTTCTAATTTTTGAAGAGTGAAAAACCTATAGACACGATTAGAAAAACACCTCGGATAGGATTTGAAGTCGCAAATAACAGCTAGTATTGTCTACTAATCAGTTAAGATTTAGTTTTATAGAATATTATTATCCTACTTAAGGTAAACTTTTCAAACTTTCGGGTAAGAAAACTATTGACATGAATTGAAGGTTTTGACTGAAGGATTGCACTTTGTAATGTTTTTTTGCAAAGGGCCTTTGCAATGACGAAAGTTGAAAAAACACTTACCCACATCATCTTCTTGGTATGCTTTCATCCATTTGGTTGCATTTAGGTTGCTTGATATAACGAAATTTGGCTGACAAGCACTGACGTTTACATCAGAGTGTGTTTCTTTCGTAACTGATATAATTTGAGGATTTGCAGGCAATGGCTTATTGTCAACTATGAAAAAAATATATTATTAATATCCCCTAAATACAAATTACTTAATCGCATCTGTATCTGTGGTATGATGGTCTGGTGTTGGCGTTGACTACATGCAGTCCCGGGTTCGATTTTCAGGACAAGCAACTCAATGTGTATTTTTCAATCTCTATATGAAATGAATCACCATTTCCCTTGAACATCGCACTACGCATAGATATGGACCGACTAATCCAGCTCATACTTTTATGTTGTGTTCTTTTTTTTTAGTTTCAGTCAGGAAAAAGTTCTCGTGAAGAGAAAATCCAGGAAAATTACTGTTATACATACATACAAACTGTTAGTAGGTGATTTCTAAGTTTAAGCGATTCGAAATTCGACAGGTCAGCTAGTTTTCTAATAAAAAACAACGTTGTCGGGATTGGACAAGTGCCCGGCTTACCACCTATCACATTGTGGGACTAAGTATGCCTACTTAGTACTTTCGGCTATAGCGGGTGAACTGATTGTACTTCTGCCTACGACTGCGGTGTTGCAATCGTGAAGATATTTCTTTTACTTTACATGTAACTAACTTACAAAGTGTATATAGTCGCCTCTGTGGTCTAGCAGTGCAAGTGTTGGACTTGACTTCAAGAGGTCGGGTAACAAAAAGAAAAGGTGATTTTTCCAAATTTCTAATAAAAAAAACATTGCTCAGGATTGGATGTGTGCCCATTTGGCGATAGGCTTGCCACCTATCACATTGTTTGACTTAGTATCTTCTGCTAGTCGTGGGTACCCTGATAGCCTATACCTCTGCCTACGTCTTCGGGTATATGGGCGTATATATACATACATATATACCTATAACCAAACTTTTGTTATACCTACTAGAGATACGAAATTGAGAGAAATGTTTACAGTAGCCATTTTAATTTGATGAGATTATAAATTTTATGATAATACTAGCTGTTGCCTTCGACTTCTTTCATTTATTGAAGTGCCGTTTCCTTGTTAGTGATAAAAAAAGATTAAAGATTAAAGATTTCTACTAAATGTTAACGCCGTATACAAATAAACAAATATACCTAAATATACTGTAGAGGCACAACCAGGGCACCCACGACTAGCCGAAGACACTAAGCCCACAATGTGATAGGTGGTAAGTCTATCGCCAATCGGGCCCACGCCCAATCTCGAGCAACGTTGTTTTGATTAGTTCAATTGGAATTCAATTCAAAATAGATTTATTCACGTAGATCTATACAAAGATTCTTTTGAGACGTCTATTAATCTACGGCCGTTCAGAGAATGCGTTCCTGACACGTCGCGATTGACCTGACGACGTAACTTTGTAATGGCGTTGCAGTTATGATAAAAATATTATTGCTGGATGTTTACCGTTTTACCAATTGATGAACATTAAAACAACATTTTTATGTCAATAATCCATTAATGTTATAATATTGTGCCAAACTGAGTGTCAAATAACTTGGTAAACAATATTTTTCTAAATCTAAACTGCGCTATTACAAGGTTATGTCAGCGCTTTATATTTGTAGTGCTGTGCTAACAATAACAGGCAATAATAGTATCGTAATCTGTTCTTATACAGTTATACTTTATAAAATAATACGTTTTGTTTTTCTTTTTCAGAATTAGAAAATAATGGACTATAAGATAACTTTTATTAAATATAAAAATAAAACTACGACCAAACCGAAGCGCGAAAGAAAGTAGCATTTTTATATTTAGGTTGAAAATCGTAACCACATATGGCATTACTAGCATTTTTATACTATTTATTAAAAACATTAACCCCAAATGGCGTTATGGGCCGCCATTTTGTGACGCTAAAACAGTCGTCTGTTATCGTTTCGTGCGCATAGACCACGTTCTTCAAGTGTTTTCGATCTGTTTTTATTTGATTAGCCGGCTTTCTTTTAATGGACTGTTTCTGGCATTTCAATGAAAATCACAAATGATTACCACAAGAAAATGAATGCCACTACATTTAAAGAGTGGTTCCAGAACGTGCTTTTGCCCAGCCTACAAGAGCCTTCTGTAATATTCATGGATAATGCCTCCTATCACTCGGTTCAGATACAGAAATCACCTACCCAAGCTAATAAAAAAGAAGAAATGGTGGCTTGGTTACAAGCAAAAGGTTACAAGCAGATGTTAAAAGCAGAGCTAATTAAATTAGTTAAAGAAAATAAGCGGCAAATGTGCGATACGAAATCGATGAACTGGCTCTGGAGTACGGTCATCGCGTTCTAAGAATTCCACCGTATCATTGCCAATATAACGCGATTGAGCTAATCTGGGCTCAAATAAAAGGTTACGCCGCCCGGTACAACACTTTCCCGCCATTCAACACGAAAAGATGATGACCCTATTAAAAGAAGCCCGCGGGAAAGTCACAAGAGATGACTAGGCAAAGGTTGTTGAGAAAACTAAAAATCTGATTGTGGAACATTTTGATCGAGATATCAGGATTGATTCTGTTATTGATAATAATATAATTATACATGTAGGCGAAGATGATGATGAAGACACCACCTCCTCAAGCGAATCAGATTCTGATTAATATTCTGTACGCACATTCAATTCAATGTACTTTATTGCGTCGAAATACAGATTGTAACTTTGTAACAAAGAATAAATAAAACTATTTTATTATATTAATATTATTATTCTTTTTTGGTTTCCACTCAAATAACTAAAATATAAATTTTAAATGATTCCGACAATTTAAAACGAAAATAATCTTAAAAATAACGCGACGGTTCATTTTGGAGGAACGGTAACGAATTGTGTTATGTTGTGCCCATCACTAGTCGTGACTAACTGATAGGTGTCAGGAACGCATTCTCTGAACGGCCACAGATTAATTCTAAAAACTACCACCGGATCGGAAATCCGGTAAATTTGAAAAATAACATTTTTATGATGGCCGATCCAGGGTTCGAAACGTCCGAAAGTTTTAAAGTTAAATCCAACACCAAACAGCTAGGCCACAAATTCGAATTTGTTTGATCAATTAAATATAATAAAAATCACTAGCGATGGGGTTGTTACATCCCCACACCGTAAAAACATTATAGTCTTACGAGATTTGACTCTATCTGCCGGATGTTTAATATTATCTTCACCACATTGGCCAAGTACGATGTCATTTGATACAGCATGAGCCACGTCGGATTGTGATTTATTGGGTGTCATATACTTGGCACAATTATCTGAAAAAATGAGAGTAACTTCAAATATTAGTTTTATATTACAAAATATTGCCTGGGACTTTGTTCTCGTGATAAAAAAACATAGATTTTTTAGTTATTCATTTTGCTTTTATTTATTTGTAATACAAACAAAAATGGAACAAAATGACGTTTGAAGTATCCTTATTAATTGAAGTGTCAATTCAGATTTTTTCTATTTAAAACTATGGTTTTTGTTTTTTTAATTCTTTCAAACTTGCCATGGTATATGGTGAACTCGAAGAAATAGAAATAGTTACCATTTTATAGCGGTCGTATCGTTGTTTGAGTTTTAGTGTAATATATATTATATGTAATATGTAATCCTACAATTTTACACATGTACATACAGTTGAATGATAGTAAAAAATATAAAAAAAAACAATACAGCACAATCTACATAATATAAGCGTAGTAAAACTGCAAAAAACTACTTCGATTTCAACATTATAACATTTAAGTACACAAAATTTGGCTATTTTCCTCGATTTGCCTGGGGCTCTATCATCATGTTTCAACTTTGTGGGGAACGTAACCCTTATGGTAGTAAACTCTTGTAAAAAAATAGTTTTGTAATAGAAATCGGGTATGAAGTAACACAGAAAACATTCAAAATATATACAAAAATATAAGAGACGAACATATAACCTTCTCTTATTTTCCATGTTGGTTAAAATGGTCACAGAAGCAACGATCTTACATTTTCTAAAACATTTGAAGCATTATACACCACATAAATTGTTATTTATATTATGTTTTACAAAGAATAGTCATTTTTGACCTTTTTTCACAAAATTTGGGTATTTTCCTCGATTTGCCTGGGGCTCTATCATCATGTTTCAACTTTGTGGGGAACGTAACCCTTATGGTAGTAAACTCTTGTAAAAAATAGTTTTGTAATAGAAATCGGGTATCAAGTAACACAGAAAACGATCAAAATATATCCAAAAATATAAGAGACGAACATATAACCTTCTCTTATTTTCCATGTTGGTTAAAATGGTCACAGAAGCAACGATCTTACATTTTCTAAAACATTTGTAGCATTGTACACCACATAAATTGTTATTTAAATTATGTTTTATATAGAATAGTCATTTTTGATATTTATTTTGCAAAAAAATATTCAAGAAACATTTTGAATTTATGAATTTCATATCGCTTAAATATCTAACTTTTAAACATCACTCACATAGCTGTCATTTTTATATTCTCGTTCGCCAAACTTTTTTACAACCCGCAAAACAAGTACAATAAAAAAATATACTTTCCTCAAAGTCGTAGAACAAAAGCCTATAGCCTTTCTCAAGAATCTATATATTAATACGCTAAGAGAAAACTTTGTACCCCTTTTTACGAATTACGCGGATGGCGGAATATGAAATTGGGCACATTGAAAGTTTATATGGAGAAGATGTAGAGAAAGCAAATCCACAATGACAATAGAAATGCAAAAGTTTAACTGTCTGTTCGTTTCACTTTCATAGCCTAACAGCTAAGCCGATTTTGATGTAATTTGATATGGAAATAGTCAAAGAAAAAGCAAAGTTCATATATTATAGGATATTTTTTTAATAAAATCAACCCCTGAAGGACTACAAAGGGGGATGAAAGTTAGCATGAAAATTATACGTTGACGTTTATATAACAATCCTACTAATGTTATAAATGCTAAAGTTTGTACGTTCGTTTACTTATTACTCCTGCATGCAAAAACTGCTGAACCGATTTTCATGAAATTTGGCACACGCATAGAGGGTAACTTGGATTAACACATAGAATAGTTTTTATCCCAAAAATATGTTCCTGTGGGAACATTAAACTTTAGTATTTTAATAGGTAAAATTATTCTAAGTTAGAATAATTCTAGGTTAGATTCTCTAACCATATTATATGCTAATTGCTAGTTTAATACCGATTCTTAAGGCATGTACTGACTTAAGGTATGTAGGTGCTTGAAGTTTTAACCAAGTTGCATTCGACATTGGTCACGAGCTGACTGTACAATGTGGAATTCCATCCTATCCTACCTACCCTTTTTTAACGTATGGAGAATCCCCAAGGATGCCTGCCGTTCTCGGAGAAGAGCAGCAGGTTATGTCGACTCGGACCGACTAAAAACCATACGATGACCTTCACGCCGTCTGGCTAGTAACGAGATGGGGTCACTTTCGCCTTCACCATGTCACATCATGGATCCTATCTTACCCTACCATATACCTTCCAGCTGTGATATCCGTTATTTCGACGTTTGGAAATAAGCCGGTACGAAGTGCGACGGATAAGATAGTATTATATAACAACACACTACAATTAGTTTAATATAATTAATATTTAATACAATTAATATATTCCTGCTATAGTGTCAGTACTCAGCGTTGTCGTATTGAATGAATGACTTAACTGTACCAGTAGACATCCATATTTGTTGTCTTGGCAAAGAAATAGGGACTTATCAGTCGTATTTATGGTTCTTACCATTAGAAGAATAGTTTGAGTGATTTTGTTTGTTATTATTTATCAAGTATCTTAAAAACAGTTACCAAGAGATATTTTCGGTAGTGGTAATATTCCAGAACAATTTTTGTCGAGGAAACCTTCTCCCGATGTCAACACAGCCGCTGACTCGATTGGCTTGGACATAGTTGTAGTTTCTTAAACAATAAATAAATGTTTATATTATATATAGGTAAAGAAAGGAATAAGCAATTTTACTACAGTATTTGAATCCTCAGTTGCTCAAATGGTTCGTCGGTTAGAGACGTAAGGTTCAATTTTTACCCGAGGGGAAAATTTTTCTTTCTTAAAAAAAATTTGAAATAAATAAATAGCATTACATGACATTTTGTTCGTTATGTCTTTGCAGTTGAAAACCACTATTCTACCTTTCAAGGATGACTAAAGTGTTGTATTAGATTTAAAGGCAACAAATTTCCTTTTGGTAAGAAAATGTGTCCTCGATATTACCAAAGTCTGATGAAGTTGTTGAAACCGCGAGGTTGGCAACATTATAGTCATTCAAAAAAAGCCACCAATATTATCCAACCACATCCAGCGAAGGACAGCTCGAATTATCGGCGACCAAAGTATTCCAAACGTTTTGACACTTTGGCTTTGTACAGAAACGTTTGCTCAGCGTTTTGTATAGCTTTTATAATGGTGAATGCTTTTAGAATTATTCCATTCAAACCTGCTACTGAATTCCACATGGCGCGAAAAACTTTAAATTTTACCTCTTCAATTGGAACGAAGTTTTTTATAGCGCATTGTGAAAGGGGGCTAGACGGAAAAAAATCTCACGAAGAGTTGTAACTACACTTTTTGCTTTGAGCTATGCGGCGTGCGCATGTTTCTCTGACTGTCTCTCTCTCTCTTATAGAAAGCAAGCCAGATATTTTCATTTCTATTTCACATCGCATTGAACAGTTTGGTGTCGCGACGATAATTTTTGTTGAGTGTATACAGGTTTTCTGTACATAATAAATAATGTATATTTATACATATACTCTATATATACTCTGTGGTCGCCTTTATGGTCAAAGGGTTCAGATGTTGGACTTGACTGCATGAGGTCCCGGGTTCGAATTCCGGGTCGGGCAACAAAAAGAAAATTGAGTTTTTCCAATTGTCCATAAAAAAAATGTTGCTCGGGATAGGATACGTGCCCGGTTGGCGATGGGCTTGCCACGTATCACATTGTGGGACTTAGTATCTTCGGCTAGTCGTGGGTGCCATGGTAGTGCCTCTGCTACCTCTTCGGGAATATGGGCGTGAAGATACTTATATATTTTACCTCGTACTACACCATAAAGGAATTTTTATCCGACACAAATTATAAGATGCTTATATATGGCTTTAACGTAAATAGAGCATAAAACTGGTTTCCACTGACCACAGTCGAATTCGCAGGCTGGTGACGTCATGGCTCGTATTAGGTACGACATATTAATACAACAAGTGAAGCATTTTGGGAACTGTTTTAAATGAATGTTTATAAAAATATACATTACAATTTGGCAATTATATTTAAAATGCATTAATTACTATTTAAGTATTTCCTCCCTTATATTAAAATTTGGCTGGTCCTATTATAGTAACCCTGTATAATGGTGAAAAAAAGTTCGTACGAAAATCGTTGCTGACGAAGTCATAATAAGGAGCAAGTACATAATATTAATTCCATTTTACCATATAATTGCTTTGACATCAGATCTACCCACTTACTCTTACGTATTAACGGTTATTTTATTTTCCGTATCATTTCACAAATTCTTTCGACATGTAAATTAAACGAGGGCAAGTTGAACAAATGATACCATTACGCAAATACAAAAATGTGACTCAAAAGGCCCAACGAAATGTTACTTTTATTCCAGGAAAACATCATGTTCGTTATTGTATAATTTAAAGTGTTTATTATTCCTTTCAAATTGATTTTTTAAAGGAAAATTTGTCAAGGAGGTTACAGTAACTTTTAAGTATGTTCACGCTCGTATTCCTGACAAGGCACAGCAACTTTTGCTCAAGCTAAATGTATGAGTTTTCTATAAGAATGTGAAAATATTTACTTCACAGTGTAATTTTTTTTTAAATTGTGAAGTTCTTGTAACGCTTTTACTTATTATAAAAATCTAGATGGTAAAGTTTCACAGCGACTCACTCGGATTGGTACCACCGCCTTACCTATTCCTGCCGCCATAACGTCATGACGTGTTCCGGTTTGGAGGGTAAGTTAGCCAGTAAACTTACTTTTGCTCGAGGCCTAACATCCCGGCCTCAGGTTGGCAACGCACCATTACCACCTTTGGTGTCTCTAGGCAGTGACAATTTCTTACCATCAGGAAATCCGTTTGCTTGTTTGCCTTCTAATATCATAAAAAAAATTTACTATCACATCTGATGACGACCATCCTCGTGAAGAGTAAAGAAGTGGCTGTCTGAACTTTTTATTATTTATTTCAAAACTCTTTTTGTCTGTGATGATATATACTTATGTAAAAAGATTTCCTAAAAAATTTCCTGTTTGTTACTTACTCAGCGATCAGCGTCTTCGCAATAAGATCTTATATTAGGGGAGTTCAAGAGGTGATTTGGGCAGTTATTGAGGCCCATCAGATTATGATAAGGGAGATATATTGTAACATGTTTAAACTTTTATTATATATAAAACTTATCTAAAGGCGCGTGTGTAAAGCAGTCTAATTTGTTTTTGGTTTAACGCGACATACGAGTACACAGTAGTAGTACGAAGTAGGAGGTTCAGAAACTTAAAAAAACAAGTATACTTACATGTTCATGTGCCATAACCGCGACCCGTGTAATTAACATAGGCAATACATTAGACATGAACAGTACAAATTTCTGATGCTCTCGCTTACGCTTATCGATTGATCTGTAATTATTCTTTTAGAATTTAGACGCCCACCGCAGCGCTAAACACAAAAACGTAACACGATATTGTTCCTCTTGACGCTCGCTGGAGTGACTCTACATTTAGCATCCTGGGCTCCCCTGCTATTATCAATATTTTATTTTAGTCCAAGAGTCTACTATCTAAAACTCACCCATGCTATGGATCATAGGTTGTGCTTGTGTGGCCACTTCGGAAACGGAGTCACCAAGCAAGCGCATAGACATCAGCTTGCTGCGGCCAATATGATCCAATTGACGAGAGTTATCAGTAATGTCTAAATGAAAAATTTAAATAGCTTTAAAACAAATTTTAAAAAAGTATCTTCATGCTCATATCCACGAACAGGTAGGCAGAGGCGCAATTAGGGCATCCACAACTAGCCGAAGACACTAAGTTTCACAATGTGATAGGTGGTAAGCTTATCGTTAACCAGGGACATATCCAATTCTGGGCAACGTTATCTTATTGATAAAATTGAAAGTGCATTTTTTTAGTTTTTTTAGTTGCCCGACCCGGAAATCAACTCCGGGACCTCAAGAAGTCAAGTCCGACACCGGACCGCTACACCACACAGGCGATTAAAGCAAAATACTACACAATGCACAAACAAATGAACCAAGTTGATGTTATATAAAATCGTACTTTCGTACAAACTGCACTTCGTACAAACGTCGAGTTGACTTTGTGGTTAGAGATGAGAACGATTTTCCCGCAGTTAAAACAAAAAAATAGTACGACTTTAATTTTGTAGAGTCTCTACGGATATTGTTACATACATACACACGTCTTAACGCCAACTCCCTTACGGCGTAGGCAGAAATATCGGGAGATATTATTCCCGGCTTCCTCCTTCATCGCCCTTTCCAAACAAACACGCCGGTTTTGGAAACTCTTTATACCAGCCTCGGATAATATCCGAGCAATTTGGTCGTGGAATGTCAACCAAGGTCTCCCTGGGTATCTACATCTATTCACATTCGAACTGCATATCAGCTTTATCAATATTTCATCTGCCACTCTTTCCACTTAGCCCAACTCATGTTAATAGTAACAATTTATTTCAATCCCACTCTTTCTTGGATCTCACCGATACGATACCAGGTATTCTTCTTAGAACAGAATGGAAATCCAGCTTGGTAGTAAGATGTTGGTATATTTACTAATATGTCATAAAACAGTATTATTTTAATACCTATGTTACTGCGCTACCCATCACATTGAGGGGCTTAGTGTCTTCGGCTAGTCATGGGTTGTGCATCTCTCTGCCTACCTCTTCGATGCAAATACGTTTTCTTCTTTTTGCTATTATTGCAAAATAGTTTGCGTATGATATATGTATTTGTATTTTAACGTAGTCCCAATGTAACAAATAAAACTTAGTTTTTTTTATGTTATAGGAAGGCAAACAAGCAGACGGATTTCCTGATGGTAAGAAATTCACGCCGCCTAGAGATACCAAAGGTGGTAATGGTGCGTTGCCAACCTGAGGTCAGGATGTTAGGTCTCAAGCAAAAGTAAGTTTACCGGCTATCTTACCCTCCGAACCGGAATTCGTCATAACGTTATGGCGGCGGGAATAGGTAAGGCGGTAGTACCAATCCGGACGATAGTGTATTAAACTATAAATAAGTAGCATAAAATTTAAGTATTACTATAAGGTAAACTTAATGAGCTCTTTTTCAGGCCACCAAAATTTTTTTTAATGATAAAGGAAAGCAAACAAGCTCACGGATTTTCTTATGGTAAGAAATTCACGCCGCCTAGAGATACCAAAGGTGGTTATGGTCTGTTGCCAAGCTGAGGCCGGGATCTTAGGCCTAGAGCAAAAGTAAATAAGTTGTAAATATTTGCAATGTCGCTTTTGAAATCAAAAGCGCAAAAACAACAAAAACACACAAGCGCTGGTAGTGCATGCCTCGAGTTAATTTGTCCAAATGTGTTGAAATGAAAAATTATATTTTAAGTCTAGTAGAATATAAACTATTCTTTATTAACACACTTAATTAATGGTACTGAAAGACGGTCTTAAAGCTCCAGAGCTTTTATTTTTGGCTAATTCATTTACCGTGCTATTTATAAAAAAGAGTAATTCAAGGGTCAAATTGGTATTAAGGTCTTTATTATAATGTGATACAGACTACAATATCGACTACAATATCGAATATGCCAATATTAATAATCAATCCTAATCCAAAACTTGCTGTCCAAGATTGATATTTTGATCCATTTTTATTTTATCGCTTACCAATAACGTATCTGTGGACAGGCTAAATGTGGTAATTAGGTATAGGATAGGCCGGCGGATACGCAGCTATCTAGATTGCTTGAAATCCATCTTTAGAGATACATTATTAACATTATACGTTAGTCCATGTTAATTAATAAAGCGGTTAGTGTTGTTACTAAAATGCGAATCTTAGCTAATTTAATTTCAAATGTATGTACTTACTACTACTTTTCAAGCTAATGCTGTTCTGAGCAGACTGATCCATCTTGTTGATTGCACAACGTTCTCGAGAACCTATTTTACTAAGTCTCGAAACATCTTGGGTACTAACGCACACTGAAGTGTATATTGGATGAATACCTGGACCAATAACATTTATATTATAAACGAAAAAATATGTTTAATTCTTTGATTGATCGACCTCCTCTTTCCCCACCTTTTCGTTGGTCGAGGAGTTAGCGTACAAGCTTAACTACACTCGCCAGGCTCGGGTTTGATTGAAGACGAGCAGGTATTTCTGGCTCTTCAAGTTTATTAAATTCATTTTGGTATTTATTTCAGTGTTCGATATATTAGAATAATTTACTAACACTCATAATTCAAATAATATAAAATTTGCTTAATTTGAGCAAGGTGTGTAATTGGTCCAATAATTTTCCGTTATTTGTTCAAAATTTAAACTTAGTGCTTCAACTGATCAGTAAGTATTATGGTAGTGTATGTGGCCTGAAATTTTTGCACTTATAACTCAACTGTGCACGACTAACACCAATATGATTTGGTCACGCTCAAAATCTCAAAGCTAACAATCGCAAAATCAAAAGATTGAGATCAAGAACGAATAACTAAAACCGATTTTGTAATCACTATTTCAAGTCTTCGAAATGGGCCTATAATGGTAAATGAATACTATTCAAAGAAAAGTGTCACATTTAAAAAAAAAAACCCTTTTGGTTCGCGTGATTTGTGTAGAATGGATCTTATTATGCCTTCCTGCCAGATCAGAGACGGATCAAATGTAGAGAGCACCACTAGGCAAACACCTCGTTGGTGCCCCTCTATTAGTGATAGCTAGGCAGACCAGGACACGTGTACTTAGGCATGAATGACATAAGTGATGAGATTCCAGAAAGCAAGAAGGACACATAAGAACATAGATGATGTACCATGAATTTCTATGTTCTTTCTGGCCTTCTTGTGGAATCAGATCTAACTGTGTATTTTGTAATAAATATTAATTCAGTTTGTTTTTTGTTTTATTATAAACTCACACACACACACCTTTTTATTGTTTTTTTTTGTTCAAAAATTTCCACGCGCGCCTCTTTGTAGTTTGCCTTAGGGATAATACGCCTCTGTGCCAGATAGTTTGTAAGATGTGAGCATAAGTTAGGCGGGTCATTACCAATAAGAGCAGTGGTGGTAGAATGATGTTCTACATCTGGCCCGGGTGGATGGATGTGATGGATCCACTGCCTTACTTATTCTTGCTGCCATAATGAAAATAATGTCATGTTTCGGTACGGAGGTTTTGGCCACACAACAGCGACGCAGCCATGTCATTTGTGGTTTCTTTAGGCTATGGTATATCTTATACCATCAGGAAATCTGTGTGTTTATTCGCTGACTTGTTCCATATATCAAATACAGCATGGGAAATGCTGTGGATGGTAAATAACTTCAAATGCTGCTCACCTGCAGCAAAACTGTGTTGCGTGCAATGAGAACCACCGTTAAATGAAGCTAAATTCTGCAAATTTGCAGCAGACACCATTGCTGCAATCATTTTGATTTATGTTAAAAAAATAAAGTATAATAGATTTTTTGAACAAATGTTTTATCAAAGTAGATCAATTTGACATACACACATTCACACATATCCTTACGATAACTCTCTTCCGTGTAGGGCAGAGAGTATCGAGTGCACATTCCACAATTCCTACAGACCTGCCTGGGTTACTCTATATTATCCAGTTTAATTAAATAGTTAAATGACAACGATGAAAAATGAAAGCTAGGCGGTAGAGCTAAATGTATAGAGCTAGATGAATAAAATATTCAATAACATTTTTTTTCATCGCCCTCGGCTATCGTACAGATTTTACCTACACTGACCACCAGGAAAATTCGTACTGCTTGAGATTGATAGTGGTATTAACAGTTTGTTTAGGAAAAAATAATATGTTTTTCCTATTTTCCTTTCCTTCTACTTCCTATTTCCTGACCATTAAAACACAACAACAACAAAAAAAAAATAGTCCATTCGTTCTGGAATGGAATCACCATAATTGAAAATGCTATCCCTCAAATATAGGACATATTATGCTCTAGCGAACTTTTTTTTAGATTTTTTCAAGGGGAACAATTCTGACATACATACATTTTGCAAAATTTAATCTTTCCGATTTGGAAACATTCTTAATTAGTGCTCTACTCCTATAGATTTTAGCGACATGATATGTACTCTACAGCCTTCCTATCTAAAACTGAAAAAAAATTTCAAATCGGATCTGCTCGATCCTGAAATTAGCACGTTCAAGCAAACAAACAAACTCTTTAGCTTTATAATGTTAGTATAGGTTTATTATGATATTTATATGTTTTAATTCCTTGACAAATTTTCTTACTTTGGACTTAGATAAGTATATCCAAAGATATTAAAAACTCCTAAAACTCCTGTAAAAAATATGTAAGTTGATTTATGAAATAATTTAAGGGATATTTTTGAAATTTCAAATGTGTTTCAACTACTATGTGAGAGAGTTTTCACATTATATACAGTAATCAAGTAACAACCTAGTTAAAAAAATAACGTAGGTTTAATTTCGCTGGTTTTAGTGTTACCATTGAATGAATTCTTTTCACCTATCACAGACGCTCCCTAATGCAAATAAAATTCGGACATAAAACAAAGGGAATGGCTAATTTATCGCCATTAATTAAACTAACCTAATGAATTATCCTAACTATTATTTCGCTTAATTAAACGGTACTAGCTAATTTATTAGAGGAGTAAGCAAGATTCAATAACGGTCAATATTATTAACCAATCTACAGATAGAGATAGGCCTTCTAAAGTTTTGTTGCTAAAACATTTTTGGAACGAAGCTTGGAGGAGATAGAGATTTTGCTACGCGACCGAACTGAAAAATATGTGATAGTGAAAACCGTAAGAAAAAACCGTGGAATAAAACCGTTAAATGAGACGTGTGCAGGCGCGACAGTTGCTGTGCGAACAAACTGAAAAAAATGTGATAGTAAAAACCGTAAGAGAAAGAGGGTGGAATAAAACTGTTAAATGAGACGTGCGCAGGCGCGACAGTCGTATACACAACCGAGTAGTGTATAATGCCCTTCTCTATCTCCCTCACTCCACCCCGCCAATGCATAGTATATACTCATGAATTGTGTCGATTCTACATTAGCCGAAGGAACTTCGTTCCAATCTGGTGTCCCACGACACCACATTTGTATTATCAATTACTAGCTGTTGCCCGCGTGTTTAATGGTCTCTCAGGAACATTTTTTCGGGATAAAAACTATCCTATATATTAATCCAATTTACCCTCTATGTGTGTTTTAAATTTAATGAAAATCGTTTAAGCAGTTTTTGCGTGAAGAAGTTACAAACAAACAAATACACAAACTTTCACATTTATAATATTAGTAGGATTGAAAAGTAATAGTGGTTGCTTAGAAACTGATCTAAAATAGCCCTATATTTTATCTTAGATTGGTTATTAATATTAGCTGTATTTTATTAAGATTCTGGTAAGCAGGTAACTTTTCAAAGGAGCGAGGAATTAATGTATTTATGTACCTGTACGAACATCCAGACATTGTCGATAGAAAGTGGCTTCGTCAACTCCTGTCACTTCGTCCGCAGCTACAAAAGACATACGTGTCCAAAGTTATTTATTTCCCAAAGTTTTGTTGAGTTTATGGTATACTAGCTGTATATCCGCAAATTCGTCAGCGCGGAATAGTTTCATAAAAAAATTAATTCCCTTTATACTTTTGGAGGTAAGTTTTTAATAAAAAAAAAGGTGCTATGTATGAACTGGGATCTTTAACAATATGCATACCAAACTTCAGCAAAACCGGTATAGTGATTCAGCCGTGAAAGCGTAACAGACAGAAAAAACTTTCGTATCTTTGTTATATTTGACTGCCTTGTTGGTAGAGTGGCTAGCGTACACGCTTGCCTACACCGATCAACCGCGAGGCTTGGGTTCTATTCCCGACGAGGTTAAGCATTTGTGTGATGAACATTTACATGTCTGGATTTCCGGGTCTGGATGTTTAAAAAATATATTCTGGTATATATTTAAGTGTTTATATGTAGTAGAATGGATAGCCAGTTCTCCTTGAATGAGAGTTGTCTCTTACCGTAAGAGAAGCCGCCTGCTTTATCACATAGAAAAGTCCAAAATAAAATATATTATTTTTAAATTTGTGAAAGTTTAAACCAGATATGTAGAAACGTGCTAAAATTACAATAGGGCATGAGGATATAAACTAATCAAAGTTTTTTTAGAAAATTGAAGCGCAGTAAAACAGTAAAAAATAATTTCTATGACAATAACGATGTCGTCTAAGTGCAGAAAAATGAATATTTATCTCTATTTGTCTGGAATTCCGTCATCAGATCCAGACTTTGAGGCAAATGAACCTTGTAAGTTCGCTATTTCAAAAAAAAGGGAGTTTTCGGGTCCAAACACCACGAGGAAATCTATTAACATAAATAAAAAAAAAGGATTCGATCATTAGCCTCCACTTTTTTTCAAGTGTTTTTTAGTGTGTGTGGCTTACCTGTGGATATATCCTTTAGGCCGTACTGATGTACCGACGGGCTGGTCATGCACATTGAACTTCTTGTATTGGTGATATCAGCAGACACAGCTGTGAAAAAAATATACTGTTGTTATAAAAGTGTTTCAGTTAGTTTTCTTTTCGCGCGTGCAATAGGGTTATTATGGTATAATTCTTAGTGAGGAAATAAGAAGCTGAATAGTGACATAGGCTACCTATATCATGACATCTAAACGGATTCCTATGGAAGCGCAAAACGTCGGCTGGACCGAAAGCATTAGCGAGAGCGGGGAAATTTAATACGGTGGTAGACCACAGAGTTGATAACTGAATACAAATAAATGAAACTTGGCTATTGGCATATGCTCGCGCTCATGCCAAAACAAAAAAATCACACCTTTATGGGACTTTTTTTGTGCCTTTTACAAGCACTGTTATAGGTGAGTCGACGCAGAACTTTACCATCAGGTCAGCCATCAAGTTTGACAAAAGGTGCGATATATTTTTTCGATAGCGTAATGTTAGAGGAGCCCAAGAGGGAATTTTTACAGTAACTCGGGCGCGTCAAATTAAGATATGGGAGATACCCTGCACCATGGCTAAGCACCTACATTGTGTGTATAATCTCTGTACACAGGCACGCGTGTAGGGTTCTACGCTTAATTTTGTTTACCTAAAAATGTACTCGATGATGTCAGATTAAAGCACGGCGGGGTTATTGAATGGAAATAAATGCATGTTTAAATTTTCTGAAAATTTGACGAAGACGTACAGAATTAAGAAGGTCAGAAACTTTCAGAACCCAAGTCATGTATTGTCTATTACGGTAAACTGTCTGATTGACAAATTTCGGCCCACAAATGTTAATATATGATGAGCTCCCCTATGATCAAGGGACTGTAATTGTTGTTTTATCTTCAAGATACTCAAACACCTTTTAAAAGAAAGACATTACATGATCTTTTTCACTCTTCACTATTTATTCGACAAAGTCCAATGGGTCCCCATGACGCTGGAGTTTATTAGACATTTAGCATCGCAGGCTCCCCTACTATAAGGTGAAGCCGAATGACCACGATATGACCATGATAAAGTGGTTTTAAAGAGCCCAAATTTAAGACCAAGTGATTCGTTTGCTACCCATGAACCTACCTTTTTTAAAGTTTATTAAATTGTGTGTCAATTTCCAACCGTGCAGATGTCTATCAACAGTAAAGACTGTTTCTCATTGGGTACCCCGCTTATCTGTATCATCTTATATGACAGTTATCACTACATAGTATAGTTATCGCCTCTGTGGTCTAGCGGTCCGGGTGTTGGACTTGACTGCATGAGGTCCCGGGTTCGCATCCCGGGTCGGCCAACACAAAGAAAATTGGATTTTTCCAATTTTCTAATAACAAAATGTTCGTCGGCGATAGGCTTGCCACCTATCACTTTGTGGGACTTAGTGTCTTCGGCTAGTCTTGGGTGCCTTGGTTGTACCTCTGCCAAATTCTTCGGGGATATGGCCGTGAAGATACTTTTTTTTAGTATAAAACAAAGTCGCTTCCTCTGTCCCTATGTCTCTTTAAATCTTTCAAACTCCGCAACGGGCAATTTTTAATAGATCAACTGTTTGAAGAGGAAGGTTTATATGTATATTTTATACCAGCGCGAAGCCGGGGTGGGCCGCTAGTTTTTGTAGAAAATCGACTTTCAGAACGGTTAAGATCATTTCTTAAAGTAAAGTATCTTTTACACACCCATATCCCCGAAAAGGTAGGCAGAGGCACAACTAGGGCACCCACGACTAGCCGAAGACACTAAGTCCCACAATGTGATAGGTTGCAAGCCCATCGCCAACCGGACACATATCCAATCCCGAGCAACATGTTCTTATTAGAAAATTAGAAAAACCAAATTTCCTTTTTGTTGCCCGACCCGGGATTCGAACCCGGGACCTCATGCAGTCAAGTCCAACACCTGAACCGCTAGACCACAGAGGCGTTCTTAATTCGAGTGTAACTAAGTTTTTGAAGTTTCTTTCTGAAGAAGATTTCTTTTGCGGCGTTGCGCACTTTTTTTGGAATGGGTAAAAACTTCTTGTATCAGGACACGTGACCTGATCGAAATTTCGTAAGTTCGATACATCGAAGTTATGTATGGGCTCGGGTCTTCAACTATATGCATATCAATTTTTAGCAAAGTCGGTCAAGTGGTTTAGCCGTAAAAGTGGTAGAAACAGGCAGACTTTCGTCAGGCAGACCAAAAATCTGGATTATAATTTGTTCAACAACATATTACGGCCATTTTAAATTAACATTTTTATTAGGTGGTAAAGAACTTAGCTTAGCTGCTCGCCCAGATTGGCTCTACTGTCTTACATATTTATGCCGCCCGCCATGACAGTGCTCGCCATTGTCGTGACTCCATGCTGGAGTAATATAACAAGATTACCTTAAGGGATGGTAGTATCTTACCACGTTACATGTTTTGTACCATAAAAATACCAAAATATATAAAAAAATAATTAAAATTTTAATTAATTTAAGTACATAAAAATTTGTGAAAATGTATCCCGAGTTCTAAAATTGACTATTGGAATTAAAAGTTAATGATATTTTGGATAAGTAGAGTGTACTTAAACTGCAAAAAAATGGCTTCGATAATGATGTCTTCTAAGTACAGTAAAAGTAAATATTTTCCTTAATTTCTCGGGGATCCCATCTTCAAATCCAGTTTTTATGGCAATAGGACCGTGCAATTACTCTCTCTCTATATGTATAAAAATGAATATTTATTCCGATATCTAACAAGTTCCCGATAGGCGCGCGGGGCTCGAAGCTTGAACGGGGCCCGAAGCATGAGCGGGAACTCTACTACCTAGTAATTGCCACGGTGCGGGAGACAAATAAATTTATGCTCATTTCCAGTTGGCTATCTCACCGATAGTTCATGTGAATATTCCAAATGAGCCGACATAAGAAATTTAATCAGTGAAACAAGCACCTAAATAACTCTCGCTTATCGCGAAGAACCCATTGTCTGTTACTGGAATAATCTTAAACAATATTTTGCAGGGTTATTCCATTGCAGCAGTTGGATGGATCAGGTAGGTTGGCAATTTTTATATACCCGTCTTAAGTTGGCTATTTCATCATAAGATCCGATTAAAATCTTTATGGTAACAGAATTCCGAAAATATTCTCCCTTTATTGAATTGATGGACCAATTGCGCTTTTTCTTTTTTGTTGTGTTAATTTTTGTGAGGAGAAGGTTCTTATGAAAAGGATAATCGGAAAAATTGCATGGAATTTAATCTTCAATCTTGTAAGTAGCTGTTAATGTCAAACACTAAAAGGTTCGATAGGGCGCGAGTTTTTAATAAAAAAAAAGATTTTTTAAATTCAGTTTAAAAAATGACTGAAAAAGTGTTAATCGATTTTTCTTTCATACATAAAAAAACGGTTGTGTGTACTTTTGTACATACATTTTATGTACATACTTATTCCCATACGCGCTTGAGAAGTTATACTTTATTTTGATATAAAAATAATTAAAAATCTATAACGAGCAATGCACAGGGTAACATTTAAAGGACCAGCCAAATTATGAGGGAGGGTTGGGAATCGATAACACTTTCCATTTCCGAAGTAATAAAAAAAAAATGCAAACTATAACTTTTTTCCGACGCAAAAAAACATAATGCACGGTTATAACGTAAACACTAACGGCAATCGCATGCGCAGGTTCATGACTCTTACTAGGATTGACATAGCGTGACAACGAGTGAAGTTTTAACGCGGACTATTTTAAACGGATATTCATAAAAATAACTACGTTAATAAAAACCGACTTAAACTAATAATTATAAATAAGTATTAAATTGGCTTCGCACCGACTTCAAACCTATCAATAAATAGCACATAAAAATAATAGTTAGTATAAAATTAATTTTTTACTTTTTAGTTTTGAAGTCGGTTTTTATTAACGTAGATATTTTTATTTAAAACGTTTTAGTTTATTCCTAACATGCTTTAATTTAATAAAAAATAACACCAGGATAGGTGAAAGAAGATAAAAAATGCTCATAAAATAAAAACTAATACGCCTACCGGAATCAAATTTTTATGGGACCAATTCGAAACTATTTCACGTCAATCAAAAAAAGAATTACGTAAATCAGTTGAAAAACCTCGGAGAAATCGGTGTACATACATAAAAAAAACGGCCGAATTGAGAACCTCCTCGTTTTTTTGAACTCGGCTAGTAAAAGTAAATATTGCAATCTCGCAATTAACAATAAAGTTGCACTATTATATATCCGGATTAATCTGACATGTATAAAATGTTCCATCTCTTTTCTTTTTGTTTCATTTGTAAAAGATAGCATGCATCTAAAATAAGTTTAGTTCTTACACAGCAGAATCACCGCCATTGTCATCATAAGTGCTAATGCGTTAAGTTGGCAACGTACCATCGGTCGCGGCTAAGGCAAAGCATAAACATGCGACTCTCCTGATGGTAAGACATAACCGTAACCTATAAGCACCATAAATGTTATAGGTGAATCGCTGGTTATCCTCTGGACCGGAAGATGACACTGTTATTGTAGCGGCAGAAATAGGTATGGTGGTGCTAGTGATATTTCTTACGATCACAAAAAAAAAATCTATTCTTTCTATGATAATCCTAATATTAAATATTTTTAATAACCCAACGAAGTAACCTGTACGTAATGTAGCTAAGAATTATCTCATTAGCTTTCAAACCAAAAAATCATTGTGAAATCTGTTTATCCGTTCAAATGTTACGATGCCACAAACAAACTTACAGATACACAGAGACATGTTAATTTTATAACTCCTATGTTTCCGTCAGCGGTAACAAATGATCGCTGCCTTAAAAATCATTTGGTTATACATCCCCTTAAACAAAACCACTCGTTTATAAATTACGCTCGTTTTAATGAACTTTAAAACATTCTGGGGTCAGGGCAACCATCAAGTTTGACAAAGGGTGTGCTTTACTTTTTTCGGCAGGGTAATGTGGAGCCGAACGACCATGACCATGATTAAGTGGTTTTAAAGAGCCCAAATTTAAGACCTGATGAGTCGTTTGCTGTCAATGAACGTACCTTTTTCAAAGATTTATTTTATTATGTGGGTTTTGACTGTTTTCAACCGTACTTTACGAAGAGAGAAATTTTGTAAAAGGAGGTTTAATATATTTTTAAAAAGCCAGCACCTAATTGGCAACAAACTGTTTGTGTTGCTGATGTCTATAGGCAGAGCGGACTATTTCCAATTTGGCAGCCTGCTCCATATAGTGTTTTGCCCGAAAACCTATATCCATCAGTTTTCGCATTGTATGCCATCCATTTCAAGTCATTCTTTCCATATCGCCATCCCAGCATTATCTCATTTTTACAGCTACACTTTCTTACAACCCCAGTATTTCTCGGATCTCACTGTTACACCCTTAATAGCTTCCAGTGTACCATAAACCTAAGTTTTTTTGGACTGGGTGTTAGGGATAAGTTGCAAGACGGCGGGAATATCAAAGGTGGTGGATTCCTACTCAGGTAAAATGCAGTTCAGCACTCTATCATAAATGAAATTCTTATTCTTTTTATATGAAATAAGTACAATGAAATAAGTAAGTATCTTCACGCCCATATCCCCAAAAAGGTAGGCAGAGGCACAACCAGAGAACCCACGGCTAACCGAAGACACTAAGTCCCACAATGTGACAGGTGGCAAGCCTATCGCCAACCGCGCTCACATCCAATCCCGGGCAACATTTTTTAAAGGAAACACCACACTTTCGTTTTTATTGCCCGACCCGGGAATCGAATCGGGACCTCGTGCAGTCAAGTCCAACACCTGGATCGCTAGACCACAGAGGCGACTGTATCTTATGTATACTACTGCTAACTATATTAAAACTTAATCCGTTTTGAATACAACAAAACAAAAAAAAAAAACAATTGAAAAAAGTTTCAATTTGACTGAAAACTACCCAATAACAAAATTATCCGCCATTTATTGAATTCATGTATGAAAAGAGTAATGAATGTGAAGGAAGCAAGACAGGTTTGACAGGATCGTGAGGTCTGGCACTCGATACTCTCTGCCGTGAGGGACTTGGCGTGAAGATATGTATGTATGTATGTTATTGAATTCATTTGTTGAAAAATGTGAAACGAAGAACCGCTTAACCGATTTTATGCAAACTTCACATAAACCATCTACTAAATAGTCCGAACAAAGCCTAAACATTTGGTTTGGATATGTGAACCCGTTCTTGAGTTATAAAATTACAACGAAAAGTGGCATTGATTTATATATATATATATAAATGTAGTATCTATTAGACTTCCATAAATACATAATTCAAAACCAAAATTAGCCAAATCGGTCCAGCTATTCTGGAGTTTTAGCGATACTAACGAACAGCAATTGATTTTTATTCATAAAAGATGTACATATAATGTGTTAAATAAATAAATGAAAATCACAAGTTAAACACTAAATGCTTAAATTATTTAAAAAATTACAAACAACATAAAATAAATATTGACATCGATAGAGGCGGGATTAATATTCAATCAGTTCAGAAATTTAATTATTAACGGTCGTTACTCATCTCAAGTATGCCCCCAGGATGCCAACCAAATATTATTGAAGCTATAATTAATCAAGCGAAACAACGATTTAATATCGCAAATTATTTATCTGGACACTACCCTAGACCCGTGGCTTTGTCGGCGTGTAATTTCATAGTTATTTTTGGGTTAAGAATGAGCCTTTAAGCCTAAGAACTCACGGAGCGGTTTTTAACCGCGCCCGCGGCGGTTGCGGGCCCGCAGGTTCTGTAGAATGTAGATTTATATGCAAAAAGTAAGAGCACATTTCGCGACGCGTTTTACACCCGCAGCGCCGCGGTAGCGGTCACCCACCATTAGAATCGTACAAGTTTGAGATTTAAACTGATGCACAAATTACCGGTCTCAGGAGTTTTGAAACAAAACCGCAGTTCCGCGACCGCCGAGGGCGAGGGTAAAAAGCGCTCCGCGAGTTCTTAGGCTAAAGGTGCTCCCACACAGTAGCTATATAACGTTATACAACATTGTTTAATACGATAACATTTATGAAACGCTTGTATATAACTCTATAACATGTTAAGAAATGTTATATGTTATAAACGCTCCCACATTGGATGAACTCGTTGTATAACATCGGTATAACATTGTGTACAACGAGTTTCGCTCCGCTCTCTTCCGCTTACGTCCCGCTGAGACTCTGATTATGTTATATTACAAAAGTTATATTTTGTTATAACATATTGTAATTAATTTTAAAACATTTTGTTAAATGTAGTTGTATATCACCAATAACAATTTATAACAATAGTTATAAATTGTTTAAAAAAAATGTTATGTCAGTTTCTAACGTTATGTAACTGCTGTGTGGGAGCACCTTTAGTTTGCTTGTTACTCTATCCTGTACCTAAGCCAGACTACGACAGTAATATGCAATGACGCTATGGTGATCAGAATAGGTAAGATTTAGTTGGTAACAATCTAGATGATATTTCGTTACAGATATCAGGAGTAGGTTTATGATGTATAATAAAAAAAATGGGTTATTGGTATGACAGTTCAAGATAAACATTTTAAGATTAAGTATTAGCTTATTTGAATGGAAAGTAATCTTATCCTATTAATATTATAAATGCTGTGTTATAAAGTTTGTATGTTTTTTGTTTGTTGAAATTAGGTACACACTTAGAGGGTAACTTATATTAACACACAGGATAAAAACTATTCCGAAAAATGTTCCTGTGGGACCACTAACCACGCGGGCAACGCCGCTGTCAATAGCTAGTTATGAATATTTTAGAAAGTTGTCAGGTATTCGGAAGTAAACTTTATTAAATAAAATTCCAAAAAAAAATGAGTTGTTGCAGCACTTTAAAATTTTGAGATTGTATTCATAATTTAGTTTTAGTTGTATTCGTTACAAAGAATCTTTATCAAAGGAATTCTGTAAAGTGACAAGTTGTTGCAACACTTTTAAATTGTTTAGTTTGGTATTTATAATTTCGTTTCATTTGTACTCTTTTATCTATTCACTTAAATGTTATTGAAACCGAACACACTAATTTTGAGTGAGATTTAAGAATAATAAGCTTGCAAATATATCATAGAAGACCGACCGCGGTGCCTAAGTATAATGATTTTGACAAGTAATTAATGAAATGTTCCGTAAAAACCTCGCTTGGAACGCGGCCAGAATACTAGACGCTTACTATGCAGAAACACCCATGTGTTCTCACCCACCCACAGATCAAACAAAAACTTGAATGACTAAGTTATGTGTGATCGTTAGTTAGCAAAATATGTAGGGAAACTCACAGCCCTTACTGTGAGTTAACGCGCTGAATTATTTGTATGAATACTTTGAACAGCCCCTCTATTACTAAGAGAACTAAATTTTCAGACCATAATCGCTTTATATGTTGATACGTAATTTTTACAACATGATAAAGGCTCTGATACTTAAGCCCGGTGAAGTTAAAAAATACCACAGGATAGCAACATTTATAACAGTTCAGAAAAAAGTCTCTGATGAGTACTAATACCTAACACATATGAATTAGTTTTGGCGATATCCAGAGAGAAGATGGTCGTAGTTTTTTTTGTAATAACTGAACTTCGTGTACATATTATCGAGTAAAATAAGTCAGTTTTGGTGGCATTTCGTACAATTTTGTTCCTTTGCTGTCTCATCACATAAAATAAATAAATAAAAAAAGTATCTTCACGCCCATATCCCCGAAGTGGTAGGCAGAGGTACAACCAAGGCACCCACGACTAGCCGAAGACACTAAGTCCCACAATGTGATAGGTGGCAAGCCTATCGCCAACCGGGCACATTTCCAATCCCAACCAACATTTTTTTATTAGAAAATTGGAAAAAATCCAATTTTCTTTGTGTTGGCCGACCCGGGATTCGAACCCGGGACCTCATGCAGTCAAGTCCAACACCCGGACCGCTAGACCACAGAGAAATAAATAACTATAGTAATGTTAGTTATTACCTGCGTCTACTGTATTTGCTTTAGGATTATATGACATTGAACCCGTCTGTATGCATACTGATGACACTGACATAATTTTTGTTCCTGAAAATAATAGGAATAATACGCGATTAAACTTAATAAGGATATGCAAATGTTGAAAATTTTCTCTGTGTTTGTCCGTTGAGAAGAATAGAACATCAGCCTCTCTGTCAGGCAGCTCGTAAAGGGTAAAAATTGATAATAATATGGGGCAGTACCTACAAGGTTGTAGGGTACTGTGCAGAAACTTGCCCGGGTAGGGCTAGACCGCCCTAAGTATTCCTGCCGCCATAGTAACTCTTGACATGTTCCGGTGCGGACAGTAGGATAGCCAGTCCGACCGCAGGACAGAGTTTGTGGTGTCTATAGGCCACGAATGTTTCATACCATCAAGAGACTCGCGTGCTTCGTTGCTATCATATAAAAAAATACAAAAAGTTGAGGTTCATAACTTATTTCTCATAACCCATGTTTTTTCTAGGAACAGATTTGGGAAATACTCGTCGATTAGAAATAATAAACACGATGGGATGATTTTTATGTCAATTTTGAATCAGGAAATGTGTATGGAATGGACAGGTTGTAAATTGACTTTTTGGAGTTTACTCCTTAAGAAACGATTGGAGTTATAAGGCCCGGTACGGAAATTTTATGAGGAGTAAAATCAAGTGTAACACGAAAAGTTGAGGCGTTACGTAGAAAGAGACAAACATATGTAAGTCGTACCGCTTCAGTACTTCAGTATTTTTTTCTCCTTCAGGACTGACGATCTCGCCCGAACAAAAGTCGAGTCGCCCCGAGCGGGTCGTCATTCGGCTCCGCCACAATCGAGTTACGTATGACATTGATATTAGTCGAATAATTTAAAACGCAGTCGACTTGTTCGAATGATTTGCGTAGTCGAATAATTAGTATTAGTATTATTGTCTATTCGATGTATATTATAATTATCGTTCGTAAGGAGTAAACTCCAATCGTGCATCGTAGCTGACACATACACACTTTTTTTTCATCTTATCAGTATGGACGATTCCGACACAATGGTGGTTTTTATATTTGTGGATAGACGCGCACAAGTGGCGCTATAATAATTTGTTCTGATTTTAATGTCAGGTGTCGGTGTCGGCCTATTTGTTACTGCAATATTTTTTTTTTTTTAAATTCATTATTTGAATTATATTGTAAGAAAAGTACAAACCTGTGCACGATAAAATAGTTCCTTTTGATGTTACCAGGGTCTTTTCAAGGCGCCTACATGGAACAGTAGTTTCTGAAAAAGGTTTGAATCGGTTATAATTGCGATACAAACAGAATCTTTCTTCTCCGTTTAATATCACTTTTGGTTGTTGTTCACAATATAGACCGATGGGCGTCGGTATGTTGGTAGTTAGCGTCATTGTTTAAAAAGTGCTCATTGGGATCCGGTATGCCAGCCATATATGAGTAATAATCAAATTTTTTGTACTTTACTTTTTTTTCTTTCTTTAGCTTTTAGCAATCTCGTTAGTATTTTGCCATTAGTCTAGTAGAAATTTGCATCAAATTTTATATCAACTATAATTAGTCATCAGTCATAAGTCGTCAGTAAGTCATGTCAGGCTCTTGGGTAAAGCGGTGGCCTTTTTATACAAGCTCATGTAATGAGATTTGGCGGCAACGAGGAAATACACGATACGCTAATTTCTTTATAATTATTTCATTTGTGCACTTTCACTGAACAAAATTGTACAAAATGCCACCAAAATTGACTAATTTCACTCAATATTAACACGAAATTTAATAATAATGAAAAAACTTCGACCATCTTTTCTCTCGATGGCGCTAAAACTCATTACTTTACTTAGTAGTAAACTGTATTTTTAAAAATTATACTATATGGCCCCCTAGCTGGCAACGTTGATTTTTCGGTAAAGAAGTACATATTTATGTTTATTTTTATTTGGTCAAATCTCTTGTTGTTGCCATACAAAATAGTTTGTTCTCATTAGATAGTCTGTAAAAAAACAGACTGACAAAAAACATCCAAAGGATATTTTTCGATTTTAAGTTATTTAATAAATTAAACATAGTAATAATTATTTATAGCTTATATTATTAATACGAATCGCATAATAATTAAATTATTTCCAATCGATAAATGTTTATCCGCAATACTTATCATTTTTGTTGTTCTTTTTCTTTTATCAATATGGCTTTCGATCGTTTTTCTCGACTACTTTGCCAATGTTAGTTAATTCTTATACAATATACTGTCATAAGTATACAATGTACAAAGTCATGTCAGGTCAGGGTCTTGAGTAAAGCGGTGGCTTCGTTACTCAAGCTCATCTAGTGAGATTTGACGGCAGCGAGGAATAGACGATACACTAATGTCTTCATGATTATTTCATTTGTGCACTTTCACTGAACAAAATTAATCTAATTCTCACCTAAATTAACCAATTTCACTCAATATAAACACGAAATTCAATAATGATGAAACAATTACGGAAACCCGCATTCACGATGGCGCCAAAACTCACAATTTTTGTTATTACGTTTTGTTACATCAGTAACTAGCAGATATTTTCCCTTGCCACTGGCAACATTCCGAATTTAAGACCTAAGACCGTTATGGTATTTGTAGCAGCAATCGGCCATTTTGTCGGGAAACGTCATCTGAATCAGTTCATTTTTGAATCACGTCACGGTTCTTTTCAACATTAAAGTATTCATTTTTGTGATTAATCAGTTTATTCCAAGGTAAGTTTGAATCTCAACGTTTAACTTATCCGTGCAACGGTTTATTATTACTAATATCAACAGCAAACATGACTTTAACCTTAGATATGTATTTGATGTTTAACATTAATATAGGTGAATTCAACATGCGTTTATTTTCATTTTCATTATAATTCGTAACGTTTTTTTGGTCACGTAACAAAAATGACATATCAAAAACCGCTAAAGGTAATTTCACATGGTTAGTGTCTTTAATTTTTGTCTGTTTGTCTATTTCAGAGCCGCCATTCACTTTCAATCTTCTGAACCGATCGTGACCAAATTAGGGTAGCAGACCTATTCTACGTTTCGAAAACGTTATCTGGTTTACCTACTGAAGGAGTTCTCATGGGAGAGTGAAAAAAGGCAAAATGGGAACTGAAATACAATTCATACATGCACATATTTTTGTTTTGTTTGATACTTTTTACTTTATTAATTGTTACGTAAATGTTTCATGTTCATAAGTTTTACAATTTAGAAATAACAAATATAAAACTCAGTGTAAGTAGTCCAATTAATACTTGCAGTATGTAGGAATATGTAAACATATAGGTTACCTTATATACACATACATATATATCTTCAAGCCAAGCTTTATCGAGTTAAGTAGAGAGTATCAAGTCCTTTGCACGGTAGGCAGACAGAATCGAGTGCCAGGTATCAAGATTCCCACATACCTAATTCGGTATTGTATTCTTTTCTTACGTACACTTACATATCTTCACGTCAAGTACTTTTTGGTGGGCTTTGTAGAGAGTATTGAGTGAAAAAAGTCACGAATCTTACAGACCTGGTTAAGTCATCATAAGTTGACTTTTGGACATTATTAGAAATCCCAACCATACTAAAATTTTTAAACAAAGTGGCTAACTAGGAATGGTAGCAATAGTAAACATTCGAGTAAGGACTTAATTAATATTCATCTTTAATTTAAAATAAGATTTAGAAAAATACTTTGATTTTTCTCATACAGACTCTTAATACGTGTCACTAAGTGTAAGCCAGTCAAAAATGAAAATAACTTTGCTTATATGTACCTAATCATAATATTGTTTTCGTGTTTTAGGAAATTGCACGCACATCCGCTGAAAGACAAAGAATGTACAGAGAGCGTTTAAAACGGGATAGGTCCGAAAAATATGAAGGATAAAAAAATCTGATAAAAATATCAGAAAACTGTGTTTAAGATTTGTCACATGTGCATGAACCCTAATAGTCCCTTTTAGTTACGTTTCTGGTTACGCAGTTCCATTTTGTGACAATATTCAATTTTGTTTCCTTTTTATTAAGGTACAAAAATTTTGAATATCACCCATATATTACTAATAATAGTCATGTAGAGCATGTTATTCTTGTTCCGGATTCTAAAATATAGCTGAAGATAGGTAAGTTGCCTAATAGTGATGGGAAGCAGAATCGAATCGGCGGATAAATGAAACCAGCGGCTTAGGGCGAAAAATGAAGTGCTGTAATCGGAACTATCTTCGTGAGGTATTCTGGAACTTTCCATGGAAGGTACTGGTAACGCTTGTTGGTTCAAAAATGAGCCTGTGAGCTGGTAGGAGCTCCTGTGAGGTATCTTGGTATTTTGGTATCCTGGTAGTCCAGGCGTTCCTGAAGTCTTCATTTGTAGTAGGTACTAGCTGTCCCGGCGAACAACGTTCCACCCATTCAGTTTGTATGGGAAAACTTGATATGTTGATTTTAGTTTTCCCTTTTCCTTATCTTTTAAACCTTCCCTGGACTTCCACAAATAATTTAAAACCAAAATTAGCCAAATCAGTCCAGCTGTTCTTGAGTTTTAGCGATTCACGAACAGCAAAATATTATAAAACATTATTTTATCTTAACCTCTACAAATACATATACTTGCAATGTTTTTAAAAATATATAAAGTAATTATTTAAACATGAACTTTATCTAATTAAGGCGATAAAAAAGAAATAGAATAAAAAAGATAACAATAAAACCTAATTTCATGCAGCACGGGTATAAAAGAAGACGGTAAATTACTTATTCTATGGTCCGTAAAAATATGCTGAACCTTCACTCGTATATTTTGACCGCCTGCCTGATCAAGGTTAGCATGTACGACGTGTGACGCGGATCGTACACATGGCTTGAGTTCGATTCCTAATGGGGACAAGATTTGTGCAACCATTCAATAATTATTTTACGTATAAGTTCCGGTTTCACTAATGGCCAATATTAATAACCTATTTCAGTTAGCTCTAATACATTTTTTTCTAACGTGGGTTTCACAAATATTAATAAATATTTTTTACACAGTAAAACTGCAAAAAGCCGTTTTCGATTTAAATATTACTTCAAAAAAGTACACAAAAAATTTGCATTTCCCTCGATTTCTCTGAGATCGATATCAGATCCAGACTTTGTGGCAACACAAAAGTACGATCTTTCAAGTAAAAAAAAAAACCAGTTCACCTTGCGGACAAATAGATTAACAAATAAAAATTAAGCGCAGTGAACCCCAAAACCCCAAAAATTGACTTCAATTATTCCATTGTGTGTACCATGTCTCGATTTCGTAATTATTTTTCAATAGTCCCACATAAATGTTATTTACATCCGGCAAGTGGTTTTTGTGTTACACTTACAAGACCAAACAAATTTTACTTATCTTGACGACCTCATCATTAATGATAAAACTAATATGGGACCACCTCGGAACCATGACCTATCGTTCTAAAAAAGAACTATTAAAATCGAATGGCTATGCCAAGTAATCGCTTTGCTAATAATTAAAAAACCAACGAATTGAGAACCTCCACATATTTGAAGTCGCTTAACAAAATTAAAAAAAAATGTAGGAATCGTAACTTAAGTTTTCTTTTTTTCAAATTCCATCAAGAAACAAAAGAGAATGTCTTTGCTTATGTTATATTAATATATATGTTACTAGTTATTTATTAAAATGTAATAGTGAAACCCACGTTACAAAAGAATGTTAGAGCTAGCTATCAAAACCACTCAAATAGCTCCCGCGACAAAACTAAGTTAAACTTTTCTCGAACTATAATAAGACTTCTTATTCGGAGTTCGGAAAAAGTTAGTATTTACAAGACATTCGTAGTTCTTAGCATCCACAGATCTGTAACTTTGTTTAGCTTCCTGCATAATAAAAAAATACTGCAAGAACGATGTAATGTACTTTTATGATAGTTGGGTAGTCTATCAAGAAATCCGACGTATTTATTGCTTAGTGTTAGCATGAACACTATCGATTATCATTCGATTCCTGGCTCTCGACAAAGTTCTTCAATATTGAAAACTACGAACCAATGTGATAAAAAGTCATAAAATAATGATGCAGAATTAGAGTACTCACAATATGATTTCCATACGTGTTTTTACGACTAAGGCGCGATCAAGTTATTATAATATAATAGGTAAGCGTACACGCCTTATTCCTTCGACCAACCGCAAGGCTCAGGTTCGATTCCCAAGGGGTGCATTTGGAATCGAACCTGGCATTTTGATTCTTTTGCAGAATAGACCATCTGCCTTTCTTGCCAGGCAGCTCGTAAAAGGCGAGCATAGGCAATCATCACTAACACCGCGACATCTGACTAGGTGGTAGAGTTTCGCAACGACTCGCCCGGATTGGTACCACTGCCTTACCTATTCCTGCCGCCATAACGTCATGACGTGTTCCGGTTCGGAGGTTAAGGTAACCGGTAAACTTCCTTTTGCTCGAGGCCTAACATCCTGACCTCAGGTTGGCAACGCACCATTACCATGTTTGGTGTCTCTAGGCGGCGTGAATTTTTTACCATCAGGAAATCCGGCTGCTTTTTTGCCTTCCTATAACATAAAAAAATGTCTGTATTTCTTGGTCTGGGTAGTTACTAATTTTTTTCTGGTATCTATATGAGTTATACAATGTATACAATTTGTTGAATAACAACCATGCCAACCATGTTTCTCCCGTGTTGGTCCAGGCTCCTTTGCAGAATAGGCATTTTGCCTGCCTACCAGGCTGCTCGTAAAAGTTGACCATAGGTTTACCGTCACTGGCACCGTAACATCTAACTAGGTGGTAGTTTGGCAGCGACTTGCCCGGATTAGTACCACCGTCTTACCTATTCCTGTCGCCATAACGTTAGTGATTGCCTATGACGTGCTCCAGTTGGGAGGATTACATAGCCGGTAAACTTAGCTCAAGGCCTAATATCACGGCACCAGGTTGGCAACGCACCATTCCCACCGTTGGTGTTTCTAGGTGGCTTAAATTTCTTATCATCAGGAAATACATCTGCTTGTTTGCGTCCCAATACCATAAAAATAAAAAATGTGTTTTGCTTACTTTGGGTTAAATTTAATTTGTAAAATAACACTTCGTTTTTTGTGTAGGGATGTGGGAGCCCCGTTGCTTACTAATAGAATATTCTCATAACTTAAATTGTTTAATTAATCGTGTATGATTTGGTCTGGACTAATACCTGGATCTACCAGTGTGTGTGACAATCTACAATATCAGTTCACGTCATTTTTTATTACAGTTTAGTGCGTAAAGCAACCGATACACTTTTTTATTCAAGTGGCTTAACATTATTCGCCTATAGTTAGTAACGCACATTAACATCGTTAGTGTCCATTTTGATTATTATTGTACCCTGTATTTGAAAGAGGATTAACATAATACGAGTGAGTGCAGTACAATTTTCATACATTTTTATCTAGAGCCAGAACTTTTTTCGATTCTCGATATAAGAAGTCGAAAGAGGTCCGTGCTAGGATTATTGACCTTGTTATCTCTACCGCTTATTATGTATTATATGTTTATAGGTGAAACAAAGATGGGTCGTAAAGAAAATAACGTATGAAGTGTTTGTTCCGTCGGCTCATAATGGTTCGCGGTCGAAGACCTACACTTCATCACAATGAGACCTATCACTGCTTAGTGTCGAGCGCTATCAGTCTTGAAGTATTGGTCTTAAAAGTCACAAGACGTAGTCTTGACCTTGTTAACTAGTGATTTTTCAAGACCAATACATTGAAAGGACCAGCAAGTTTAGATTAAGAGTAGAAGGCTTATATCTTTAGGAGAGAACACAAGATTATTATATGTGGACAATAATTGACAAGAGATATTATTTGACTACAAAGTATAACGAGTGTCAAAAGTCTAATAAAAATGTTATTCGTATGTTTGAACATGAATGTTACGGATTTTTTTACTGGCATATCCTAGCTTGACAAGATATCTGTATATTTTGCTTGTCTAGACTTGGAATGGAGTACGGAAACTATGTTTCTAAGTCTTCTTTTTGGTCTTGAAACTAACCTCTCACGACCAACATTAAAATATAAGATTAATTTTATTTGTCTGTTTTCATTGATGGAATTAAAAATACAATCTGATGGACTTCATAGTAATTTGAAATATATGTCGCTTAAAGATAAGATGCTAATATTTTTTTAATTTTACGATAATGGGCGGCAAACAAGCAGACGTATTTCCTGATGGTAAAAAATTCACGCCGCCAGGGACACCAAAGGTGGTAGTGGTGCGTTGCCAACTTGAGGCTGGTATGTTAGGCCTAGAGTAAAAGTAAGTTTATCGGTTACCTTACCCTCCGAACCGGAACACTTCAACGGCAAGGAGCGACTCGTTCGGATTGGTACCACTGCCTAACATATAGGCAGTGGTACCGATGCGGACGACTCGCTGCGAAACTCTACCACCTAGTAAAATAAAATTTCTGCTCGTCATTTTTTTTACCACTTTACTAACACAAAGATGGTGATGCTGCGTTGTAATCCTTAAGCAGGAGGCTTAAGCCTCTAACTTAACACACATCTCTAACCGTCAAAAACTTTATAGTGACAGTCGAGTCATTGCCAACAACAATCGATCGCTTTTTGTGAGTTGTTTGCTAGAACAGCGTTTGGCCTATTTCCTTTCAAGGAAAGCAGAATCTCATGGAAAATGGGGGCTTTGCAATAAAATTTCTTAGTAGGTATGTAGTTTTACCATACAATATATCCCTCAGGAATATATTTGTACAAACAGAGTACTAAATGTGGGGGAAGCTTCTTTCTGTTTACAGATATTTTAGCTATCTTTAGGAACACTTGGTCCTCAATTACTCTCACTCAACAACAATAAGTAAACTCAACTGGCGTTTTAAAATCTCCATACAATTTAAGTCGCCTCTGTGGTCTAGCGGTCCGGGTGTTAGACTTGATCGCATGAGGTCCTGGGTTCGAATCCCGGGTCGGCCAACATAAAGAAAATTAGATTTTTCCAATTTTCTAATTTAAAAAAAAATGTTGGTCGGGATCGGAAATGTGCCCGGTTGACGATAGGCTTGCCACCTATCACATTGTGGGACTTAGTGTCTTCGGCTAGTCGTGGGTGCCTTGGTTGTACCTCTGCCTACCTCTTCGGGGATATGGGCGTGAAGATACTACTACTACATACAATTATACAGCCAAATTCAAGACTATCTTGGTCTTGGACTTCTTTTGGTCATCACTATTGCCTAATGTTTACTTTGTAAGACCCTCAACTGAGATTAACTTCTCAAAGTCTGGGTTTATTATTCTAGGCTATTGTCTTAGGCTCTTCCGACAATCTCGATAACATTGGTGTTACTTTGTAGAGTAGTTGTTTCCTGCGGCCGTGTCCACCTACACTTCTGTTTAAGGGGCCATGTATGCTAAAACTCGTCAGCAATATACTGTTTTTTTTTCATACAAAGCAATTATGGATTTTGGTGACAAAAATAAACAAGATTAACATTAATATGCTTTATAAGAATAGTGTTTCGAAAACACGATTCATTTCACTTTGCTCGATAGAAAAAAAACAAAAAGTTAACCCTTTTTTGAAAGCAAAACCCAACTGTCTACTTCAATTATGAAAATATCGACACCAGATAAACATAGATAAGTATTATACCTAAAAGATAACTGTTTCAGTTTTTTTTTTCAAATTACTTTTATAGTGTCAAAAATAGTGATTTGGCGCTTAAGACATTTACTTTAGAGAGCAATATTTCATAGTAATAATGGAACGGGGGAGTGCGCTGATTGGCTCTTCTGGCTGACTAAGTATGGGGCCTTAAGTGTTCAATGTCAGATTTCTTAAATCAAGTAACGTGTCACTTGGCTTACAGAGTTTATAAATTCTCAGAGAACGACAGTAAGATATTTAATTACGAGCGCTCATAGTAGGTAATAACCTCAAAATAGTTGCGAAACTATAACCAGAGATTATATAGTAGTATTATATATTTTTTTTATGACATTGGCAGGCAAACAAGCAGACGGATGTTAAGAAATTCACGCCGACTAGAGACACCAAAGGTGGTAATGGTGCGTTGCCAACCTGAGGCCGGGATGTTAGGCCTCGAGCGAAAGTAAATTTACCGGCTACCTTACCCTCCGAACCGAAAAACGTCAAGACGTTATGGCGGCAGGAATAGGTAAGGCGGTGGTACCAATCCG